>PNEQ01019017.1:24035-37778 GCA_003012365.1 Medauroidea extradentata
GCTAAAAATATACCAACTTTATTATTAAAGTAAATACAATTTATACAACGAACAAAATAAACATGACAATTTATCGCAAGAATGAAATCACAGATATGCCAGAGATGTGGTTGCTAGGCAACGTACATTGCAGTAATGTTTACTGATTTAATGTTCCGATATTATCTATTTACTGACAGTGAAAATATTTTGCTGATTAGTGATGCTGTTCCCTTATTGTTCACGGACACTGACGAACTGTCAGTGATATCAGTGAAATCAGTGAAAAACGGAAGGCGGCCGGTACAGTGAATGTCCACCATCATCTGTGCGGTGCGTTGCGGAATAAACCGGACACTCGTGTACGCAGTGTTGCCTACACGCTAGGCTGTGTTTCATCACGCTAAAACTTGACGTGTGTTTTGCACGAAAACTATGCGTCTTAGACAGTCGCTACAAGAGAACCTTTTTTATTACTAAGTTAGCCTTTCCCAATAATTCGCTTTTAAATGTGGGATTTTCCTGACGATAAAAAAGTTGTTAGCAATTCAAGGGAGGCATCTCCTTTTATTTTCGCAAGGGTAGAAGGTATCAACTAGCGTTTACTGTTTTGTTTGTCGACCTTATTGTCTTGAAGTAATATCCTGAGTTTTGTCAATTTACGTCTATCACTGTTTGGTTTATGGGGATATCAAAGTTTTAAAATGTGATTTTCAAATGCGAATTACTCCATTAATATCACGATTACGTACAAAGAGTTATACATATTTCCTGCTTTATTTTTCACAAATAATCACCTGCCGGAGTTTGTCGATGTTTTTCTGTGAACATCCTGTGTATAGCTACGACCTAGAAAACATTTAACTATCATATTTAAAAATACATATTTTTATATTGGTTGTATTAAATTAATTTTTTTGAAAGTTTTTGTGTGTTTCTCAACATTAATTTAACTTTCCAAGGGTTCCAAAAATATTTAGACTGCCCCAGGACGTTCAGTTTAACCTATTTAATTGATGAAGACTGTGATAAACACTAACTATTCTTAGCTACTATTGTCTAAATCTTAACGAAATGAAACAATTCATGTGTACAAATTTACAGTTGCGAATTTATTTACCACATGCTTATACATTTTAAAATTACGTATACCAATTGAAACCCTGAAATTTTATAAATTTATTCTTTCTTAATGTGTTGGACATAAAGGTTTTGTGATGTAAAATGCTGCTAAATTACATTCGGTTTAGTTTTCACAAAGCTGTCGCCGATGAATTAATCTACAAATATCTCGTCGATTTAGATCAGTTCTAAGTTTCATTGTAGTTATTTAAGTATCTCATTGTACCGATGTTGCACACTTCTATTAAGAATTTCCATTCCGTTCTTAATTCGCAAGACATTTGGGCAATGAAAAAACCATTTTTGAAAATTTTAAAGTCATAAAAAGGATTTTGTAATGTTAGAGTCTGTAACGCGAAAGCACAGAGGCTATAACTTTTTTTATTTATTTTATAAATTTTCCTTGATTATCCTAGTTTGTTTTTTAATTTAATTTTGCTAAGAATACTCTTCTAAGTGAACAGTTTAGTATCAAATGTAATCGAGAGAGTATAGAATCCGTAACACATACGATAAGATAAATATTATTCAATAAATACTCATAATTAAAATCATGTTATTAAAAAAGAAAAGAAAATTTTGACGTTTTCATTACGGTAACGAATTTACTATATTTTTTGTTTTCTTTCGAATTTATGATAAGAGTTGCAAGTTTCTGAAAAGTTATCGTATTCAAAGTAATGAGGGAGGCCATAAAAGTTCTGTACCTATACCGGTGTGTAAAGTAAAGGTGTTCGTAGATTGGCTTAGAAAACTTACTACGAATAGTAAGGAATCCAGACGAGAGCCTTTCACGTTGTAAACTGGCGCGCAACAAACTGCCATTGGCAGCTTATCGATATAGGGAGGGATGAAACCGCTGGAGGAGATGAAGATTTTTTTCATCGCGGGAAATTGTCCATCACGGGTAACTGCCCTAGCACCGTTTTTAACTACTTCGGTATCCCTCTCACCTAGTGATGCAAACTTACCTTGACCAAATTTGTATCTAATTTTTTTAGTTTCTTTCTCAGGTTTGCAATATTTAGTAAAACAGTAAAATACACACACACACATTTATATATATATATATATATATATATATATATATGCGCATGTGTGTGTGTTGGCGGCAGATGCAACCCCTGACCATCGATGGGATCTGCCGTAGGTACTTCCATCATGAGAGTCAAGGAAGCAAGACAGAATTAGCATTGCTTGCGCTAACTTAAAAGGCACAGTACAGGCCTAGAGGTGTCGAACCTCTATGTGTTTGGAGAAAAAGAATGAAACTTCATGTAACTGTACTGAAATCAGCTGATATCAGTAACAATTTTACATGAAAATAAATTAGCAGAATATAAATAAAATAAGTGAGAGATTTCCTAATCATAACATACATATTGATAAATAAAATTAGTTAATTAGTAGCTTGGATTGAAGCTAAAATTGCAATAAAATACATTAATTAATTACATTATAAATTTCAATTGAAAAAGTTCACTACCTTGAGGTGTCCATGGGGCAATAATACTAATTAAAGTTATACATGCTGTAATACTATTACAGTATTCAAAAATTTTTGGAACATTTTTAAAATTTTTTACGATATATGCACCTTCAATTAAATGTACAGTGGATGAATTTTATGTTTGCTGTTGGCAATTATTAACATACATATTTTTCCTTTTCTTCCAAAGTAATAACAGCCTTATTCGCTTTCATCCAGTCATTTTTGTCATCCATTTATTTATAGAAGTAAGCCGGTTTCGGTGTACAGAAATGATTAACATAATAAATAAGTTTCTTCATTGCTGTTTTCTCATGATACCAAAACACTTCTTAAGTCACTGAGAACATTTATTGTCAGTGAATCTGAGTTATTGCTTTTATAAGCACGGCAAAGTATGTAGTCGATGCTTACGTAGAGTAATATTGTGGTGTGTACATACTAATTTTTTGTTAGTGTTAAATAAGGAAATTATGCTACGAACTCCCTACACGAGATGTTTCAGTCGCAGGGACGAGTGCGAACACAGTAAATAAGACTTGTTCAGCATGTTGCATGAGTAACGATTAAATAGCAAAGTGGAAATTACGTTTATAAATTTTGATTTAGCTTGTCAACGTTTTTATGTTCTTAGTTTCTTCCGTGACCGGCCTGTTCCAATCACTCAAACAGCAGAAGGCATCTGTGGCGAAGCGTGTGTCGTACTGGAGCTCAAGACAAGACAAAATGCAATCTGTAAATTTGTTGCTTTACACAAGGTAATTTCTCTTCACTTAAAATTAGTCCTGAAATAAAAATTTTTTCCAGTTTTAAGCAGTTCAGCTTTCAAATGTTTGCCCGGTGCTCGTAGTGATTGCTTTTGATGGTGGAGTATCAAGTTATAATTAGTTTTTGTTATAAACTCTATAGTACTTAGAGTAACGTTTAATTTACTACTTGTTACGGATATAATAGCTACAAATAAGGGGACTGAAGTAACCTAACTCAAATATGACGTAAACATTAGTACACACTAATGGCTTTCCCAGAATTTGTGCAGAGAACTCGTATCAGTTAGGAAATAATTCAAGGGCTTAGTACTTGTTTGGGTACTTATTAAGTTTGACACTGAATATAACATGTTTTATGCAATGCACATGGCAGTTGTAGCAATTTTGTGCTGGAATCACAATAGCGCGACTGACGCGACACTAAGGCTGCGATGCGACACTAAAAATTCTCGTTATTGCGAACACTAGTTTGCTTGCCGGTCGACAAATACTAAAACAAAATCATCACATGTAAATATAGTTACTTGTCAGTACCATAGTCTTAGAATGACATGTCTGCACAGTAGCCTATATACCAATGATTGAGTTGACCCCTTTATTATTGAATGCGCCACTAGTAATGAAGTGTTATTTTAACGATGCAGTCTAGCGTCGTACACATTTTTTTTTCGTGGCCAGGGCCACGCAGAGTAGAACCTAATTTGTCTCCCTGCAACCACACCCTTTCTGGGTAATGCAGGGAGAATAGGTTGCCTTTTATTTATATTATTTTTATTACTTAATGTCGTTTGCCATTTTCATTGCTGTGGTCATCATATCCATGGAGCTATCTTGTCTTGATTTGATTAGTAATTTTCCTCTGTTTCATCTGGATTCTCTGCTAGCCAGGAGTCGAACTCTTCAAGTCTCTTTCCTGCTTCCTTTACAAATATCTTCATAGAGGCTGCTCCTGCTTTGGTTAACATCATCTCTCTTACATCAATATATTCCTCTTCTTGGATATTGTGTTTTCTTTTCAGGTCGATTCTCAGATCTTCTATTTTCGGGCAGTCTTGTATAATGTGAAGTACATCATCATTTACTTTGCAGATTCTGCAGAGAGGTAACTCAACTAAATTTAATCCATGCAATTTACATTTATAATTACCATGGCCTGTCATCAATTGCGACATGTTTTGGTCTGTCACAAACCATTGATGTTTTAGGCGTTCGTCTACATTAGGAAGTATACAATGTGTAACTCTACCTTTTGTGGATTCGTCCCATCTTTCTTGCCATTTCCTTAGTGTGTCTGTCCTTGCTTCACTCTTCCTTAACTTACTGGGTCTTGATCCTCCAAACTCTTCCATAAGGTTTCCCTTTTCCCAAATTAGCAGGTCGAGTGGGATGACTCCTGCTAAAACTTGCAGAGCATCGGTTGAGGTTGTTCTGTACGCCTTTGTACAGGCGAACAGTGCTGCTCTTTGTGTTCTCATTTGTAGCCGTCGAATATTTACTTGTGTTGTCTTTGTATACCAGACCGAAGTCCCATACATAGATATCCCCAAGAATACTGCATGGTACATTGCCATTAATGTCTTGCAGTTCAGGCCCCATGAAGCCCGAGAGACTGCCCTGAGTCGGTGAAACAGTGTCACTGATTTTTCAATTATATGATGTATGTGAGTTTGGAATCCAAGTTTTTCTTCTAGTATTACTCCAAGATATTTGACATGGTGTTCCATGCGCAGCGGTCTTCCCAGGAATCGTATTGTGGGAGATCTTTTCAGTTTTCCCTTCAAAAGGAGAAGCTTTGTTTTTTCTGCACTGAAATTCAGTTTGACATTCTTCGCCCACGAGGTGATTTCCGTTGGTATTTTCTCTGCTGCTGCTTCAAGGTCTCGACGATTCCATACCGGGGTTATGACAAGAGCATCATCTGCATATGCAAACATTTCGCATTTGTCAGGGAGCTTGATGTTGAGAAGTCCATCAAACAGGATGTTCCACAGGAGTGGGCCTAAAACTGAGCCCTGTGGGCATCCTTTGGTATTTAGTTTCTCTACCTTCAGTGATGGTGTCTCATAGTATGTCCGCCTCTCTTTGAAGTAGTCTTTTATTATCAGATATAGCTTTTTTCGGCAGTCTTTTATCTTTAGTTGCCATAGAATCTCTGGCCACCAGGCATTGTCAAATGCCCCACTTATGTCCAAGAATATTCCAAGGACGTACATTTCTTTTGCATTTCTTACATTGGTGGTCATCTCCAGCACTGCTTTCTCAGTTCCTTTCCCTTTTCGGAAACCATATTGTCGTTGGTGGAGTCCTCCTGTATTCTCTAGGAATGTCAAAAGTCGTTGATTGACTAGTTTCTCCATAACCTTGCCTAGCACTGGAAGAAGTGTCAAAGGTCGGTATGATTTTGGTTCTATAGGATCTTCTCCATCCCTTTATAAAGTACTCTTAATATCCCTACTTTCCAAGTGTTCGGGAAACGACCTTGTTGAAGTCCTGTGTTTGCAATGTCCAAGATATCGGTCCTGATTCGTGGGTAGACTCTTTTTATTATTTCCGATGTTAATCTGTCGTGACCTGGTGCTTTCTTATTCTCGAGTTTCTCTAATCACTTTTTCAAAGTCAGTCTCTGTAAAATTTGCTGTATCCAAAGTCTCTGGAAACTCTTCCATCTTCTATCTCCTTTCTTTATGTATATCTTCATCTTGTTCTTCGTCATCGTCTGGGAGCAATATCTTCATCAGGTGGAAAATATTTTCTCGAATGTCTGTTGTTTGTCTATTTGGTATTCGTACACGTTTAATCATCTGTTGAATTTTCATTTTATTTGTCTATGTCTTGTATACGAGGCCCCATGGGTCTTCATTTCATCTTTTAGTCACTAGCTCAATCCAGGCTTGTTTCTTGCAACTCTTCACCATTCTCTTGTACTCTCTTAGTTGTTTCTTATAATTCAAAATAGCAGTCATCCTACTTTCCTCATCCCGCAAGGTCTTCATGGATCTTCTCAGTTTCCTTACAGGCTTCCTCTTCTGTTCCAGTTCTTTGTTCCACTACCTGTTCAAGGGTGTCTTTGGGTTCGATTTTCTGAGTGTGGTGTCACATGTTTTCTGTATTGCCTTCGTCAACTCTTCTATTTTCACATTAATATCTTCCAATGCCTTGGCTCTAAACTCTTGTATGTTGATTCTCAGTTCATTGTCGAATTTCTTCCATTCAGCACCGTAATGTATATATCGGACAGGGTAAATACCTGCTGGTGGTTGGTTAATTGTGGTCTTTATCTCGAAAAGTATTAGCCTATGGTAGCTACTACTGTCTTCGGTAACAATCCAGTTGCAAATTCAATCCTTAGCTTTTCTTGTTGTTAGTGTTGCATCCAGGTATGAATATGTGTTATGTGCTGGTGATACATAGGTCGGGAGAGTTCCTTCTATGTTTTGGACGTGTAAATCAGTCAACGTGATGAATCGAGTGACCTCACTTCCCCTATCATCAGTTACTGGTGAGTTCCGGAGTTCCGACTTAGCATTCAAATCAGCTCCGATTATCACTGGCTCCCTCCCTATTTCTCTGAGTATAGTGTCCCACTTATCCAAATGAATTCGAACATCGTCCGAGTATTGGAATTAGGAGCTCAATAACATTATTAGTTTGCTTCCTAGTTGAACTTGGATGCATACATGGTGCTCTGTATTAAATTATTTTACCATTGTCGTCAAATTAGGGTTTCTTTGCCATATTCCAGCCATTGGAAAGTTTCCTGCTGTTTTTACACCTCCTGGAATTCCTAAGACCTTGCCCCGCAGAGAATAGGGTTTCTGCACTAAGACAAAATTAAGTTCATATTCGGTAGCAATTGATGCTAACTCTGCTGTAGCAACTGCTGATCGCTGTAGGTTTATTTGACCTATTCTGAGTCTGGTCATTTCAGCAGCCACAGTCTATTCTATCAGATTCCATTCCATAATTTATGCGACTTAACTCCATCTCAAATGCCTTTTCGTAATCGGACATTCCTTTGTATCTACTCTATGTTTACTGTCTTTTTTATCTCTCATGCAGTTTGCGCACTTGTCATGTCCTTTATCATTACATTCCTTATATGTGTGTCCAGTTTGTCCACACTTAGAACATACTGTTTCGTTTTGACTCTTCGCTGATATGTGTCCATATCTTTGACACTTGAAACAACGAAAAGGAACAATGTTGAATGTAGTCCCTAATCTTGCAGGACTGGTATCCAATATATATCCTGTCTTTTTTAACTATTATGTCCCGTATTAGTGCATCAGTCTCGAGCACTACATTTACGATATCTGATGACTTTTTCCTTTTCTATGACTTATTCGTATTCATCTTTTAAACTGTTCTTCTGTCAAGTAAGATGATGAGAAATTTTGTTTGTAGACTTTTTCTATATATAAGCTTTTATCGTAATCATAATTTCTGGCGACATCGTACAGGATAACTTTAGGGCCTTTATTCCGGGGTGTCTCCAGTTTCAGGCCAAGTTCCTTAATCTTTTCATTACCTTTGAGTTTTTCCGGGGTTTGTTCATTTCCTGCCTCTACCACTATATCTCCTCTTCTGATTGCTCTTATATTCCGTATCTGTAGGCCATCATTTACTGGATCAACATTTTTTTTGTACAAGTTTCTTAGTCTCTTCACTTGAGGTCGTACACTAGTGCTCCTAGCAGCTACGATACGAACCTGCTTCTCGTAGTTCCATTTAACACAGTGCTAAAACAATGTCAGAGTGCCAGTGGCACCAATCAGAAATATGAGGGCAGGGTCAATTTTCAAAGTGTCCAGGTCACGGTCGTAGAAGTACAGTTCTGGACACTCGCCTATTTACCAATGTATTTTGCTTGACCCCGTTGTTGTTTGGCTGCAATTCCCTAAGTTACCGAGAGTGTTGTGCATCTTTGGCGCTGCAGTCAAGGCGGTTGGGCTCAAACTCCGCCCACTTCCATTGTTAACATTATAAAGTAAATAAAGTTTGCTGGAGCCATGCTTTAGGATTGTGAGCGAAGGAAGTATTTCATAAATTGATAAAAAAATACGTTTTGATAAATTGTTTATCTTTGTGGGAGGGAAGTGGGTGAAGTTTTAACCCGATTGTAGCGCCAAAGACGTTCAGCATTATCGTGAACTTGGCGAACTGCTACCAAATAACAAGAGGGTCAAGTTTCCAGGTGAGTGTCCAGACCTGTGTGTAGTTCTACGGCCGTGGTTCAGACGTGTTCCTCTATGGCCATGGTCAGTACATACCACGGTCTAAGAGGAAGCGGTCTTGACACTGCGTATGCTCTCCAGCAAGAGAAAGTGACCCCTTCATGTCGCCGAGCGCTAGTAGTCATTTGGTGGAAGATTTGTCTTGTTTACATCTCGCGTTTTAACATTTTTGCAATTATTTACATAAAATAATGTTAATAAAGTAAGCTGATATAGTATATACATGTTCCGTGTCCATAATGCATTGGAATGTGTGGAACTGTTTATAAAAGTAGTCTGAAGAAATATATTGTGTATTATTTTTTCAGTGAACACATTCGCACAAAAACTATCATTTCGCGCCCTACAAAATTTTAGAATCGTTGTAATGTGCATCTACATTAAAAATATTTAAAAACTAAATTTTACTGTTGTAAAAAATGTGTTCCAATACAAATTTACGTTCCCATTTTTTTCTTCCATATGATACTCGCAATTCCGGTAACAACTTCACATTTTAAGCTAAGCCAAATACAAAAACAAGTCAAATCTTCCACCAAATTACTACTAGCGTTCGGCGACAAGAAGGGAGTCACATTTTATTCCTCAGTGTCAAGACCTTTACCTTCACAGAACGTGGTACATACTAACCGCTGGTACGATAGCCGTTACAAGTTTTCATTATTTTTCCATTTATTTATGATACATTTCTGGCATTCCTACGTGTGGTAATAGTCACAATAACACGTCCGCTTAAAAGATTATAATTTGCTTACAATGACAAACAACAGTCTGTCGTGAAATAACGCTATTTTACCATCACCAGTTTCACAAACATTTTAAAACAAACGATGCGAATAAAATCTATATACTTTCAGTAGTATATTTTGGCCGGCTCTGGCACATGAGATCTGTGATCGGAGCGTCGGAGCCACTGATGACGTCACCGACGCCATATTGGATGACGTCACCACCGCCATATTGGATGATGTCACCGCCGCCATCTTGGAAGATCTCATTTCCCCATTTTTACAATTTCTCTTTTTTACCTCAAAATCAATAAAATTTCCCGTTTTTACCTCAAAATTTCCCGTTTTCCCTCAAAATTTCCCGAATTTCCCTCAACATTTTCCCGGAAAACTAACAAAAATACTCAAAAACACCGTATTGCTCAATCAGGCTGGAAGAGGCTGAAAAGGAGCAAAAAGAAGCTTGAATGAGTAATATTTCTCATCGGCAATTATGTTTCCAGCATCCATCTTGTCCACAATACCTGCTGTCAATTAATTCAATCAAATTAACTATAGAGTTTTTCTCAGAGTTTTCCGAAATTTTTTCTAATTCGCATTCCTATCAACCCCCACTCATACCCCATAATGTAAAAATTTATTTCTAGTAACATAATTTAAGTAATTAACAATACTGCACCTGAACGAGGTTCCCTAACACTTCCCCATGCTAATAACTTAAACCCGACTCCTATCTTAGCTATTCCCGAACCAGTTTCAATAAATTCAATCAAATAAAGTATATAGGTGTTCTCAGAGTCTTCCGATTTTTTCTAATTCGCATTTCTACCAACCCCCACTTACACCTCATAATGTAAAAATATATTTCTAGTAATAATAATTTAAGTAATTTACTGTACCTCACCTGTATAGGCTCCCCCACTCTCTCTCATGCTAATAACCTAACCCAGACTCCTATTCTAGCTATTCCAGAACGATTTCCAATAAATCCAATAAAATAAAGTATAGAGGTTTTCTCCGAGTTTTCCGAAAATTTTTCTAATTCGCATTCCTTCCTTACCCCACTCACACCGCATACAGCAAATATTTTATTTTAATTAACTTAAAAAAATAACCAACACTATATGCCTAGACGAGGCTTCCTTAGTACCCCACCATACTTTACAGTAAAGTCACTGCCAGACACCTCCCCCTCCCATCATCGCCAACCTCTTTTGGCCTTCCCTTATCTTCCCAAGTCACCACATACATGATAATCACGCGACACTCCTCCCCTCCATACCTGATACCATCATGTACCACCTTCCCCTCCTCGTCGAGTCAGCACATATATGTGCTGCAGTATGATGCAATACTAACCTTTGTACTTTCCCCCTCACTCCCCCAACACATTAGTCGTCACATTCCTGAGATATGACATCATATTGGTGTTGTAGCATGACGCAACTCTGTAGGTGACTTTCAGTATCAGCACTTTGAATGATTCAGTATATCGTCCAAAACTTTGGATATAGGTTTGTTTTGTACTATCTGCATTCATCTACTGTTTCAATACATCCCCTATTTATCCTATCACTATAACATTAATTATGTTCCAGCCACTACCAGTGACAGAGTTAATCAACCTCTCTATCTCTTTCGTTTTCACAGACCATTCAAATGCACAAACCACATCAATCCATCAGTTAATTTACACCACATCAAATTTACCTAGTAAAACCATATCATGCATAAGCATAAGTCTTTCACTATAGCACCAGCAGTATAAATAAATGTTCTTCACCTATTTATCTCAACCTTCCTCCTACCCAGACTGGGTTTAGTTATTTCGTGAACTTTCAGCTAAGTCACTTGCAAGCATATAAAATTTACTTTAAACTTTGCTGGTTTAACACAGCTGAACATGTTTTACACTGATAATACATTTATTATATATTTTTCTTCTTGTTGTTGCACTTGAAAGGATATATTTACTAAAATAAATTCCAGATTAAATACATTTATACAGTATTTTATTTCCATTAACAAACATTATTTCAACATTATAAAAACAGAAATTCATCACATTAGCTACACACTCAGTACAAATTTATACGTATCGATAAAACACTCAATATTATAGATTCCAAGTTCTCATCTTAACTCGCTAGGTAAATGTCTTTAAAGTAGGATATATTCGTAATTTGTTCACATAGTTTTGTAAATAACATCTAGGTTTACAAATTAAGTTGCAGTTGTTAAAAGTATAGTTATCTACTGATACTTAGAGACAAGGTATTTATTTACTTAGCGGTCTCAACACACTTGTTCTCAGTTCCAGGTTATTCACCGAATCCAGAGTCCAGCCCGAACCTTTCAAAACCATTTCTTCTTCTTCTTTACATATCTTCTGTATATTTTTCTCAACAGCGTTTTCAATTTCATGTACATTATAAACAGGAACATTCGACGTCTTGAATGCTTTTCTATTGTATCCTTCATCATACGGTTCTGGTTTTGTGTAGCTAGAATCCAACCACATATTATATTTTAAAGGACCATGTTTTTCCACTTCGTCGGTAAGTTGATGCATAATATTTTCTTTCATACTTGCTAGGAACGAACAAACATCTTTTGAAGGACTTGTTAAATTTGGCGCAACATGATCTTTTAGATTGCCCTTGAAAGCAGATTGCTTCAGAAAAAAGCCATTTATGTTAGGCTTCACCTCATCAACTACAAACCGTGGTTGCGATGTATGACCAGGTGATGAGACCATAGGTGTTACAGACGAGGTACTCTTGCATTCAGCTTAAGAACACTTCTTCATATCGAATTCAGAAGATGAAGGCTGGATCTGTTGTTCCACTGCAGCTGATACAGAATAATTTTTACAACATTTCCAGTGCTTCTTTAAATTATCCATGCGAGTATACTGTCGTTGACACTTATCACATTGGAAACTTTACGGATGGTACTCCTTTCACATTTATTCTTCTCATGTCTTCTTGCATCATGAACGTATGCAAATGTCTTGTTCCAGTAGTTGCATACCTTACCATAGAGCTACCATCAGCATTTATCGATGATCCTTCGCACTTCTTCGGTACTTGCAGCAGATGACGCTTTGCAGTCAATGTAGGAAGGCCTTTACATATTTTTAGATGCCTTTTCAAGTTACTACGCCGTCCAAACAGAGATTTACACTTTTCACATGAAAACATAACACGCTCTGCATTCCGATAACTCCTAGCTTCATGTTTTCGAGCATTGTAATTTTTAGCGAAAGTCTTCTTACAGTAATGACATGAATGAGTAACTGCTGCGAGATCAATTTTCAACCAACAACACGTTATTTTCAGCTAATATGTTCTCTTCAAAGACTGAGGAGCAACTGGGCATTTTGGTTCCAGCTGAAGCTATAACTACTTACCAGTAACATATATGCCGCACACTCTGCACATAGCTCCGCATGTAGCTACACACTTTCTTCATACTCGAATATATCTATTTACAATCTGCATGCCCCTACCCTCCTTGAGCACCAACATATTTATTAAATTTTTCTTACATTTCATTAGTTTTTTCTATCCCACTTTGAAATTTTCCATTTCGCTTACATGACATTTTTAATACTTTTCATCTTATATGAGACTTATGTTGTGTTTCCCTTCTAGGATTTACAGGAATCATACCTTGTATAGGGTTTACATTATTTTCTATACTTTGAGACTTAAATATTATTCGCTTCCAATACTTTAACAACAACTTTCAAGTCACAGGATCCGAATTCAACCAACCAGTTCCACCCTGTCATTATCTGCCCTGAACCATTGTAGCATAACTTAATTTTACATAATGCGATCCAGCAACCATTTACCTTACAGTACGAAGTTAATTACCATAGTTCCAATTTTTTTCTTCGTTAAATTTTCGCAGTACCGGACTGTAAATTTTTACATTAAAAATTTAAAATAATTTACAAATATATATTAACAAACCACGAAACCCCTCTATCTACCACATATCTAACATTATTCATAACTCAACTCCACCTCTCCGATCACTTTCCCCTTAACAGACTTCACTCAAACTCAGAAACCAAGCCTTTCATTAATATCAAACCTTCTATCATAGCAACCCTATCATTAACTATAATTAGGTAACACTTAGTCATATTGCACAGCCATAACCCAAGTTATATTTACCATAAGAATACAAAGAGAAATAGCAAAAGCAAATAAAAAATATGTAACCAAAGCACATACATACCATACGGCACCAAGCAAAACCAACATATACTTATCAAACCCCTAAGACATTTCATATCTCAAACAAAAATTCTGCTGTGAAGCACACACCCTACACACCACATGAACATACCATATACCATACACACACCACATACACAAACCCTGTACACACAACAACCCCCTCCCTAA
>PNEQ01019018.1:0-37584 GCA_003012365.1 Medauroidea extradentata
AAACTAAATACATTTGGTTGACTTGCGGATGATGGCAGGCTGGCGTGCTTAAGCGATAAGATGGCGAACACTGTATACCTCAACATTCAAAATATAAGTTTGTGCCACAAATTGGACGTCTAAACTGTTAATCAGCATAATTCTAGTATCTTAAAGTTAGCTATAACAATTTGAAAGTGGTTAATTCGATTGATCACAACAGAAAATGCTATAAACTTGAAAAACACTGCAGCTCCACGACTCATTGTTTGTGCTGCGGCCCTGCGGTGCACGACATAACTATTCCTATACAAATAACACTCTCTCTCCCATGGCAGCACTCGTAGCTTAGTTGATTAGGTCATGCATTGCAGGTGATAAGTGAAGGGATAATGGATCAAAACCTGGCACGGGCATACTTTTTTTTTTTTTTTTTTTTTTTTTTAAATTTTAGAAATTTTCCAAGTTTATAAATTATAATCTTTTTAGTTCTTAAAGTATTGTATGCGCATTTAATATGTCCAACGAAATATTTTTATGACCAACTAAATATTTGGTCCTGCTAACAAAATTCAGCTATTTGCCTCAAACAAATCGAGGGAACAAAATAATTTGGTACAAGCAAACAAATATTTCGTTGCCCCTCTGTAAACAAAAGATTTGGTTGATTCAAACAAATTTTGTTTGCATCAACAAAAATTTTTTCTCAGTGTAGGCTGCTTAACCGTTCCTCTCTCCCTTACTCTCCTCAGCCTATCACTAACAGATCACAACAACCCCTCACTAATCGAAAAAATTCCCCTATAACTTTTAACGACCTCCCACGCCAATCTCCATCACCACATATCCTTATAACATTTGCTAAACTTTCATCCTCCCCTACGTCCACCATCATCTCCACACTCCCTCCTCAAGTTCACTTACCTCAATTATTCCACACTCCCCACTCATCTCAATCATCCTATCCTCCCTAGCGTCCACCTCAATCATCCTACCCTCCCCAGCTTCCACCCCAGCTTCCACACCACTATCTGCAACAGCTACAGCTGTCCAGACTCCAGCAAGAGCAGCAGCTGCAGCAGCCAGGACAGCCAGAGCCAGGACAGTCACAGTTGTACCAGCAGCCACAGTTGTAGCCAGAGCTAGGATCGCTGTAGCCAGAGCCAGGACCGCTGCAGCCAGAGTCAGGGCCGCTGCAGCCAGAGCCAGGACCGCTGAAGCCAGAGCCAGGGCAGCTGCAGCCAGAGCCAGGACAGCCAGGGTCAGGACAGCTGCAGCAAGAGCCAGGACCGCTGCAGCCAAAGCCAGGACAGCTGAAGCCAGAGCCAGGACAGCTGCAGCCAGAGCCAGGACAGCTGCAACAAGAGCCAGGACAGCTGCAGTCAGAGCTAGGACCGCTTTAGCCAGAGCCAGGACCGCTGCAGCCAGAGCCAGGGCCAGCACAGCTGCAGCAAGAGCCAGGACAGCCAGGGCTAGGAGAGCAGCCAGATTTGTAAAATATTTTTTAAAAATATTATTTTTTAAATTAAAGTTATATTTAATGATAATTATTTTTTTTACAATTTTTCCTTCTTCGACAAAAAAAAAGGTATGTATTGATAATAAAACTTCTTGTTTATATAATAAATAAAATGAACGACGTTAAAAATTTCTCACGTGCAATAAACTGTTTGCTGTCTTATATTTGCAGGGATCACTTTACAATCTGTAATTCTTCAATAAATAATGAAACTGAACAATGGACAGATCCTGATAATTTAAATAAAATAAAACTAATTCTTTCACGAAATTAGAACAAAGAATCTATTTTTCAAACACTGGTAAATGATCCGCAACTTGCTGTTTTTTTTTATGAAAAGTGAGATGCATTAAATTTAAAAGTGTCTGCTTCTTGGCAACACGTAATTATAGACGTTTTGGACTTTTTGCAGATCAAGAAGTTACAAAAGCATGAGAAAATGTCGTGGTCAAAATATTTGAAAAATGTATTAGAGAACTGGAACTGAAAGCACAATAAAAAGAGTCTCAACAATTATCGTGTAACAAAAAATAATTTCATGTTGTAGTTGAAAAGTTACTTGTTATGTTACCTTTCAACTAAAAAAAAAAAAAAATGTTCATTTACTAAAACAACGACACTACTGACTCAATTGAAGTTCATGCGATATTAAAATAATAAAATATGAACAATTGTCTGAAGTTCCTGTAATGTTAAAAAAAAAAAAAAAAAAAAACCATTGATCAGTTTACCAAAATGTGAAGTACGACATTAATTTTTTTTTTTTTGCTGTCTGAGTTGATAAAAAAAAATAATAATTGCCAAAATACATGTTCAGAAAAAAAGATACACTCAATGTACAAAGCGCGTACATTCAAACAGCTTCCAGCGTCTCTGACGGCGGGTACAACCTAGAGGCGTACTTCAGGAACGAATACAACCTGCTTCCATAGGGATGGTTCTTCTCCCAAACGTATTCCGCAAGGTAGCCCTCCCAGTGCTTTTTCCTTCGTCCGAAGCATGGAATATTATACTTGACTGAACACCAATTTCTTTCGATGGTTTGAGTGTGCAGGATCAGATCCTCTAGTGCCAGTCGTTCCAAGTTTCTACGACGTAAGTCGCAACTTATTTCGCTACATACGAACTATGGTGTGATTCACCTGCAGGTGACGATACCTGTAGGCGTCCAGCGACTTGTATGTAGCCTCTCCAGCAGTCGCTGACTATAGTATGCCGGGCCTCACCCACTCCCTGATTATTTTGGTCAAGGTACCCGCATTCCTGTTGTCGACGGGAACCAGGAAGAACTTGGACGTATCATTTCGCTGGACGCCGCCGAACACCCACTGTCCCTCGATCTTCCTACCTTTTCTATTTTTCCTTTTGCCAAGTTTGGACACGTCAATCTCGACGACGGTGCCGGGTCCGCCTAATCGCTGCCTGTTTGAGTACAACCAATCGACGCAAATTGATCTGCAAGTGCTGGACCACTGTACGACGGTCTTGGCCGAACACTGCAGTGCTTCCATGATGGTTCTCTGACGCGGATTTCTCAAGAGACACCACAATAGTAAAAACAGTTTAGACTGATCGTAGATGGTTCCTGTTCTAGCAGACAGTTTAAAATTACACTCTGTGCCGTCGGCATTACGTCTACGACGTCAGTAAAATGCCCCGTTGTTCATTAGCTACTATCTTTGCCGGACCACGTCCACTCGATGGACGGAGCGAATATTCCGTGGTTCACAAAGTAATGTGCTACTTCATAGTCTGCAGCCTCAAGGACATTATAACACGCCCCAGCGTATCCGCCAGTGGAAGCTATGTTTGTAATACATCGCGAGTATTTAAGAGGTACATAAGGCGGGCAGGGGGCTGTCTGCCGCCATGTGACCTCCAAGACGCCATGTTGCTGCCCGAGGTACTGACCTACCGTGCTGGACCGTCGTAACCACGCCCACAACCAGCTTGCCTGGGTTATTACAAGGTGAGACACATCAAACCATAACTGCACATTAACTGGACTATTTACATTGCTGTGGCCAGAGTATTGATACAAGCTCCTCCGCGGGTAACTTTCAATGTAACTCAAATATACGAATTAATAATTATATATTTTATACTTTTATAAAATAACGTCTCTTAATTCACATAACGTACTTTCCTTATAACAGCAAGACCCTTAATGCTGCGGAGACACCTGTATAACGACTGTTGAAGTCCAGTACAACCCAGTAAAATCTTCAAGGTTGAATCCGCAACAATATGTAGGGGCAGGAAAATTTCACGAATTGAATGACCTGCGTTTTAGAATGCACATCAATGTGTATACTCAAGCCTTGACTATTTGTATTTTAACTTATACTCACTGGAATAACAGCCAATGAACGAGAAGACGAGTGTGCATAGAACAATGGATTCTAACATGCAGGTTATTGAATTCGCGAAATATTCCTGTCCCTACTGATATGCATCAGTGTGGTAATATTACAAATATATCTTTATAGTGTACATCTTCTCTAACTATATCTGCAGCTGTTAATACTATTCTCAATATCTATGTTGCCGGGTCTCTTTCCTCATCACTGTACCATCCATCCAGAACCTTGCTAGCTTCCTGGTGTATTTGACCATTCTACCGTTTATAAGACTTGTTATATGTTTATCTGTGTGCGTGTCATCTTGGTCAGATATTTCTTTCAGAATGTCTTACAGTCCTCTTGTTGTGTATTGACTTAGATTATTCGAGTTTATAAAATGTGGTGAGAGAGTTTCTGAGATTGCGCGCTTCATGTCGGAGTCATACAGACACGACACAAGAAACACGACAAGCGCGCTGCGACAATAACATTATCGTTATTGTGAACACTAGTTTGGCTGCCGCGCAACATACACTAAAAAACATCATACGTAAATAGTTAGTTGTCACTATGTACTAACATCTAGTACGACGGCCACAGATGTTTACAGTATTTAATGATTTTTCCGTTTATTTGTTATATATTTCAAACACCCACTGGCATTCCGAAATGTGGAAATATACGCACAGTTACACACGTTTGCACATGTCCCTTACTATACTGAATTTTTCTTAATTTCTTCCTAATAAAAAATTTGGCAAGATTTAATTGAAAGTTTTTAAATAGGGGCGTAGTTAATTACTTAACCTTTCATTACGTACATTGTATTCGAAAAATTAAAGCATAACTATGAAATAATTAAGCGAATTCAAATTTTAAGATAAAAATTCTCTCATCAAATAACAAACCAACTTCCAGTACAGATTTCACCCAATAATACGCAGCTTATAGTAGAATGTAACGTTTCTATAAAGAAACATTGCCGGTTATTCGTCACTTCCTTCAGTTACTAAACAATAACAATTTTCTACCATATTACCAGTTTCACCAATATTTAGGCGTAAAATTAAATTCCCAATAGAATAAAATCGATGTAATTTCTATTCGGCATTCGCGTTGTGTCGACCATTTTTGGTGCTCTGACTTCACAGAAACCTCGGAGCTGATTGGCGGACATATTTTGCTTTAGTATCGCGTCGTTTGTATGTAGGCCTAATGCCGGCATCAAATGAAACAAGGTCACTTACACCTAACAGTCTGGCTCTGACGCTTTCATCCCACTCATCATTTCCATCACCCAATTTACTTTAACATCTTTCTCTAATTACTAATGTTGTTTACCCGGTGAATTCCTGCCCAACGCTCCAGAAGAAATTTTAGATAACAATGAACGTCTTGCCACAAATAAAGGAATTAGACTTGAAACGTAACTTTCCTTCTGAACTTCTTAAATAGCACGAATATGTCAGTGACAGAATTAGGTCACCGGCTTGTTCCGATGTAATAGCAGCTTTAATACTTGTATATCTTGTGTAATTTTGTCTGCACACACTGTGAACGCTATCATTAATTTTTCCTTCCAACATTTCATGGCGTACATTTTTCCAGGACAACGTAGCATGCGTGTTGGTCTGTAAACCGTTCGTCGTCAAATCAGTACTAATGTTATCAAATAAAATATACATGGATCCATTTAACAAAGTGGAATTGACCTTGATGTAGCTTCAACGCCTCCTCCGATAATAAAATAGAGTGGCCCAGTATGATGGTCTTCTCGAACACTGACACATTTGTCTGAAACATTTGTGGATATGATGACTAGTTTGAGTGCTATTGCTCTGTAACACTTTATGTGGCTCATTATGCATATAACTATATCATATTAAAAAATCTCATGTTGTTTACTAGGAACGCACGAATGTTTGTTGCCTCGAAATACATATTTCATCGAGAAACATACCGTATGCGAAATGACAGTTTCCAAAAGTTATCACGTACCATTTTTGACTCTAGCAAACACTTAAATTATGTTTACGTGAAATGTTCGTCATTGCAAATATAGCCTACTAATGGATATTACGATATTTCATCGAGCCTTTCACATCTGCGAGAAGAATTACACTGTACATACTTCATCAAGGGAAAACAACATTACGTATAAAGCGGCAGTGTGTTTCAATGTAAGCTTACAAAATGCAGATTACTAAATACATATTACTGAAACCTAAATCAAATTGAACACAGGCACAGTAGAAAACATGGAAGGGATATATTTGTTAACATCGCGTTGGCAAAAATTATTTTAGATAAATTAATTGATATCGAGAAGCTAGCTGAATTATGGTTCATTGTCTCGAAGACGCCAACATAATTGAAATGTCAACTAGTTACTCACAGAAAATTATATAGTGCAGTCACATTTAGCAGCTTCAGCAGCTTCATGATAACTGATATTTATGGCTACCGTTCCCATTGTTGCGTCATCCGCGTGGATGGCCAGATAACTCGCACTGCAGTCTGAGTCCGTATTGCCTGTACAGTGAGTCATACGTCGAAAGGTTACAATCATGGAATCGTTTCAAAGCGCTTAGAATGAGCTAGAACTATTATTTGATCAAAACTAGAGGATTATTTTAGACATAAAAACTACAGGTTAAAACAGCCACTTACGTCGCTAAAATTGACTATTCAAACTTTAATGTCTTACCATTACGGCAAAACCAGCAGTTTTAGCGAAATTCTTAGTACAGTGCTTTTTATGCATTTCACAGTAAGGAACAAAACTAAAATAAAACATCTTTTCCTGACATTAGTTACGATGATAATGGAATGTAACCAACCCACAGCAAATCTGAACTTACTTGTGGCTAGGAGCGACGCACAGGAGGAGGGGCGGCGACTTTTGAGGAAAAGTATTCCTAGTTGTGTGCTAACAACTGTGCAAAATTCAGATTTTATCTAGTTATATTCTACTTTCTCTTGTTTTTTCCCGTTACTGACTTGGCTAAAATACTCATAGTGGAAGCACATTTACTACACAGACATGTTTCGTAAATGTACACAACATTCCACAGTGCATAAAGCGATTCTAATGGAGAATATTTCCGTATTTAAACTACGGAGGGAGTTTCTCAAAAACGACAGCATATATCCGTGAAAATCTCCGTGAATTGACGCAATTTTTTAACAGCGCAGCTTGAAGATGATAAACTACTTAATTTACATGGTTATTACTGTACATTAAGTGGGAGTTTGTTTTGACTAAGCATTTCAGCATATATGCCGGATAAGGTGTTATTTTAATCACAAATTAAATGCGAGAAACTGCACACTTCTTAAATAGAACAGCTTGAAAGTGATAGCAACACTTGAAAAGCACAATACTTAATGTGCAAGACGTAAATGTAAACAATTCATAAAAATTGAAATAAATAAATAATTAATTAAAACGTATTAAGAGCCGTATACAGAGGGAGGAAGATGCCACGTCTGAGGTACGGAAACTAATAGCTGGTCTTTCTCGTGCGTCTATGACCTTGTGCCTTTATGCGCGGAACGTGACAACGGCGTGCAGTGTTGTCAGATTTGCCTTCTTTGCTTCAAGACTCTAAGCGGCGAACCTGTGCTTTTATTTATGAAAGTGCATAGTACATTCCAGCGCGTGCTTCTTTATATATTTTTTCACGATTCCGGAAAGTATTTTGTACATGACAGCAGTGTGAAAAAGTCGTTTTTAGCGATTTTGAAGTATCCCGAAACCATGTTTCTAAGCATGATATCTAAAAACAAAAATAGAGAAGCACAGTTTTAAATGTGTTTTCTTTTCGTTGATAAAGATATCGGACACAATATTTCTTAAAGACACTTTCGCCTAACACGATATGGAACAGTGTTCATACGCCAGTTGTGTAAGACTATTAAGTGCAACGTTCGAACATTTACCATACTGCGAGTTAAAAAGATTTGAAGTCTTTACTAACACAAAAAAACTTCGAACCAACACGCATACAGATAAGAACCCGGGAATACGTGTGTTGAAGTTGCTGACCCATTCAATCGCAAAATGGAGACTCCAGACCCTAGACAAATTTCCCTCTAATAGCCCAGTGAAATTATATCAAAAGAAGACGCTCGAGATAAAAAGTCTCGGAGTTTCGAAACTTGGTACAGTTATTCATTGTAACAACAAACATTTGAAACAGCGTCAATTATCGAACACAAAAACCCAAAAATGTGTTTACCTTTCATTCATATTTATTAATTTTTTTATCAAACACTGTTAGTTACTTGTGTGGCATACCTGCGATAGAATAACTACGCCACGTTTATAAAATTCGTCTGCGAACTGTAATTTTACAAACATATAGCTATTTTGTATTTTTACAAGAATAATAATTGTTATTTTGCAAGTAATTTCTTTGACAATTGTATTTCTAGAATTTTTTGTAACAACAAACATTTGAAACAGCGCCAATTAGCTAACCCAAAAACCAAAATATTTATTTTATTTTCATTCGGATTTTTCAATTTGTTAACTTTATTGGGATTTTGAAGAATGTGAGATATTCCACTGTGAATTTCTCAGTTCAGACCACTTTTGGAATATTTAGTTATTTTTAAGTTACTACCGGTAGGTGATCAACATCCACGTGTGGTTTTCTCTCCAAACCTGGTCTCGGGACTTCAGATCTGTGAGTAATTCAACTTCAAAGACAGTTAGGTGTAACGATCTTGTGGTAAGAAACTGGTTCCAGCTTAACTCGCCACCTGAAACCAAATCGATAAATTTTCTTTGTGTTCGTGCATAAACCACGCAAAACATTTCAACACTGTTTTTTTTTCAATGATCCTAAAATTTTAACGACTTTCGTATTTTCGTACATGTAAGAGAAACTGTTCACAATTATAAGAACGTACATACTAAAACGGATTATATTGTCTATTTGAAATCCATATTTCTATGTAGCCGCCTGATTTTAGTTATCTCGGCAAGTTTGTTGACTAATCCTTTGATATAGTTTATCAACATGTAAATGTTCAAAGCATGTTTTTGTTTACTGAGCCTAAACGAGTCACACAAACGCAATGCAATGTCATAACTAGGTACAGAATGAAACCACTATCGAGACCTATAATGAAGAATTCAAATATGGAAATGTTCTACAGTAGAAAGGTACGTACGTAAACATAAATAATATATCGTGTTTTTGCAGCGTTAATGCACAGCTGTGGTTAGTAAACACACAGGTCTAAATTCACCAGCATATCGGTCATCAATAATATTAGAAAATCAGACGATAAAAAGAATCAAAAGATTTCAGACGACAAATGAGGACATATAAATAAAGTCTGCTCACCGAGATAAAGCATTTACGTAGTTTCTCTTATTTTCAGCGACTATCTAGAAGGCTCTGACCGGAGTGAAAGAGCAGCACGAGAAGAAAAATAGAAGTAAAACAACAGTCAACGTGAGATATCACCACACAATCCGTAAAATTGTAATCGATAAAACATAGTAGTGCAGTGTCAACGGGGCGAAGGGACTGGGGGGAGTGTGGAAAAGTGAAAAGGAGGGGGGGGCATATTCCTTTAGTAAAATGGTAGGAGGATTATGTTTATATCCCACTCTTTCTTTTCCCACATCTCCTCATTTTCCTACAATGACCTCTCTATCGACGAGACGTAAAGCTCACCTTACCCAAGTTTTCCACGTTTACATTTAAGAATGACATTGGTTTATTTGTTTGTAGTAGGGGAACATGTAGACATTCACACCCAAGGCGTAAATAAAATGACATGGCTAGAGTTCTTCATAGTAATGCTCTCCTCCACCAAAACTCTCAGGAAAGTTATCGCCTCCCTGAACATAATGTACTTACTTCACCAGTTTAGAGTCACAGAACTATATATAGGCCGTGTAGAGTACTGCCAGTCCAACACTAATGATCGAGCTAAAACCTACTCGTTCTCTAATATGCAGTCACAAGTACATACGTGAGGTGAGGTAAGACACTTTAACTTTCAGGTCTTAAAGGCACGGTTCACCTCAGTTTTCAACGTTTTTTTTTTAATTTTTATATTGTACCAGATATTTTTTTCTTATTTTAGACATAAATTGTGACTAAATCTGCCTCTTAGAAAATTGTTGTATCTCTCATAGTTTTCGAGTAATAATTCGTAAACGTCAAAATTTGCACTTTACGGTTTTATGTACGCCACTAAAACCAACTGTAATACCAAACCAAAAATGTCGCAGGCTATGAAATGACACACATAAAACCGAAAAATAAAATATTTTTGTATTTATTAAAATATGCTGGATTTTAAAATGAAAATTTAAAAACTTCAAAAATTGTTTAAAAATACAAGATTTTATTTATTTTTTAATTTATATAGTTCAAACCATAGCCTACAACATTGTTATACAGTGTGAATTTTTTCGCTTTGGTATGTCGGTTGGTTTTAGTGGCGTACATAAAACCGTAAAGTCGAAATTTTGACGTTTACGACTCATTATGCCAAAACTATGAGAGATACAACAATTTTCTAAGAGGAAGATTTAGTCACAATTTATGTCTATGATAAGAAAAAAAACATCTGGTACAAATATAAAAATAAAAAAAAAGACGTTGAAAACAGAGGTAAACCGTGCCCTTAAGGCCTCGCTCTTTAGTTTTGCAGTGGTTTCGAAAATATTTTGTTTACGTTAATTAACACATATATCAAAAATTCATCGTTTGTATCTGAATTGTTCTGTTGCAATACACCAAACGAACTGTCAGATTTTTGCCCCTTAAATATCACATACTTTGTGTCAAAATAGGCCAAAATTAAGCAAAATAATTTCTGCTAGCAAACGGTACATTATTTTAAAATGCGCCCTGGAAAATTGTGTATCGTATGACTGTACACGCTCTTAAAATTTTCAAAGCATTTGGTTAAAAAATATTCTAGTTATTTGCAATTGTTTGAAATAAATGAAAGATCATGGCCTTAAGAGCCGATGAGGGTGAAGAGAGGTGAAGAGACAATGCAACATCCATTCCCTAGCTGGGATTCGAACCCAGGGCATCTCGCACCACAGACTATGCCACGAAGGCTGGCTCACAAATATTGGAACTACTGCAATTTTATAGATGTTCGTTCATCTGACGAATGTCGGACATTATCTTTCCAAGACTTTTGTTTCGCTCTTGAACATTGTATACCCCGTCCCGTTCAGGATAAAGTTAGCACTTTTGAAACCCCAGTTACTTATTTATTTTCTGATTATTATTTTTAGTTTCCTGCGGTTTGTTAATATAAACCAGTGGTTCCCAAAGTGTTTGGTCTCGCGACCCCCTTCTGGGTACAACTTTATACCGCGACCTTTTTTTATTTTTTATTTTTTTTTTTAATTTTTAACGCTGACCTCCTCTATTTCAACCAATAATATTTACGCTCATATTTGTCGTCTCAGTAATCAGAATTAATTTTCATTTTAAGTTCTGTCAATTGTTTAGATCTTCATTTTTATATTTTTCAGTTTTATCGAGTATATTTATATTTTTAAACTTATTTTGGAAGCCTGTCGCGACCCCTCTCGAACAACCCACGACCCTTTTAGGAGCCGCGACCCCCCAGTTTGGGAACCGCTGAAGTAAACAAAGTGACCTAATCAACAATGACAATGCGTAGACTATACTATACTCTAAAGTTAACTCATGAGTTCACAATTAATATTATATATGATAATTATTCTTGATGAGATGATCTTCAAACGTGTTTAAATTATCGCCAACCATCTTGTACAGATAATCGTGCTTGTCGAATTGCAGAAGATCTCTTCTAGCTTGCAGGAAGATTAATTCACGCCCGAGACACATTAATATACTTAGATTCGTAGATTAAGTTGTTTATGACTTAGACACTACTTTTACGTCATCGGTCGCACTTTTTAATTCCTGCCGCTGTAAAACTCGTCACAGTTTCAAAGAATGCAGATTTAACACCGAAGTAGCACACAGGAGACGGAAGTTGCATGCAACTGTTCATCTGCTCTCTCGAGACTGAAGCTTTAATCTAATATTCGTTCACTTCTAACTACTCCAGTATAATTACATTGCACTTGTTACTTGCCCTGTATTTCAGACTCGCTGACTGACGCGCAATGATGAAATTCAATTGGTTCAAACTTTAAATTAAGCCCATATCTTGCAGTTATTATGGCGACAAGAACACAACTGTTTTGAATTTTGTACTACTCCTGGGGCGACGATTGGCGCAGTGAATAAAACACTTGCCTCCAACTAAAGCGATCCGGGTTCGATTCTCTGTGGAGTCGTATCCGTGATTTTTGCATGTGGGAATTGTGCCAGGCAATGGTGCTGGTAAGCATGGATCTCCCGCCTTCCCCGCTTGACTCAGCCCGCAGTCTCCCCACTGTAGCCCCCCACCCTCATGTCATACTTGAGGACAAGCACGTGCCCACAGGCATCAGGCACTCGTTGTAAGTCTGCTGATACATTGTGATGCTTCCTCACACGACGATTACCTCTAAGATTCTCAAAGTCATACTGCGCCTAGCTGAATTTAAAATACAACTTTATGCGTCTAATTCCTGGTTAGTAATTAACTACGAGTTCATCCCATAAAGTTTAATGGTTCGTTTAGTATTTAGATAATAGCCGTAATTAAGGGGTATGGAAAGGTAGGATGTCGAGCGGGTGACTGGAACACTCAATCGTCCATAAAGTATGAACTACTCATCAAATATCGATGAGATTTTTTGCCGAGTAGATATCTTATCAGCTGACGTTTATATATATATAACATTATGAGGTAGTATGCTTTACTTTCGAATAAAAAATTAAAAACGGTTTTTAGAAAAATAAGGGCTTGAAACCACAAAATCTACAAAAATGGGAAACTGTAATTTTTATAATTTTTAATACGATGATGTCTGGACCTCTATAATAACAGAATTTCAAAAATATTCGCGTTTTCATATGAAAATAATTTTAACATCCGTGAACCTATCGCGCAGAGATTTTCGGATAGTAAAATTATTTTCAAATTAAAACGCGAGTATATTTGAAATTCTGTTATTATAGAGGTCCAGACATTATCGTATTAAAAATTATAAACACTACAGTTTCCTATTTTTGTAGATTTTGTGGTTTCAAGCCCTTATATGTCTAAAAACAGTTTTTAATTTTTTACTCGAAAGTAAAGCATACTACCTCATAATGTTATATATATATAAACGTCAGCTGATAAGATATCTACTCGGCAAAAAATCTCATCGAAATTTGATGAGTAGTTCAGATGTTATTGACGATCGAGTGTTCCAGTCACCCGCTCGACATCGCACCTTGCCATACCCCTTGAGGCTCCGGTTTCATATCACTTGAAATTATTAACACGGTTCGAAATAAATATTACCAACGTCTTGCACATACTGGAAAACCACTTTTACAAATTGCCTACAAACGTGCTTCTTTTTTGTCCTTAGTGATGTCCCAGAGGCTTGTGAACAGTCCCCAAACTGTTTTCTGGTGACATTAAGCATGTTAATTCTGTTGTAAATAATAAAAGGAAATATAAAATAATGTTAACAAGACACGTATATGTGGTTAGGGATACAGGGAGCACTAAAGATTTTACCTTTAAAAAAAATTCCCTAGCCATTACTGCGTATAATAAAACATTAACAATATTTACCTCATTACTTGCATCGTTGACAGTGAATTGCCGTAAGTAGTTCCGTGTATTTTCCTATATAAATATACAATACAGAAATAAAATCAACTGAATTCAACGTATTGATATTTATATATTTAATAATCTTTTTTATCAAAGTAAATAGGTTCCTATCGTCTCTGCAATTCATCTTACATGCGCAAACATTATGTGACGTGGCCGTCGTTAGCCGTTACGCATGGAAGGATACGCATTGGCTGAAAAAATACATTTAGCAGGGCTTTTTTTAGTGTTCACTTTATTCCGAACCGCCTTCAAATACTTTATTAATATAGTTACAGTGCGGAATAGCAAGTAAAACCAAATTGCTTGCAAACTTGCGAAAAACCATTAGTAAAAGAATGTCAAAATTACACAGTAAAATTTCTTAACCTATGTAATTTGTGTATCCTCAAATGAGACAGTAAATTGAGCATTAAAATTATTATTTATCGTAGAATAGTTGTTAAGCAAATCCTTAATTTTGACAACATACAGCTGCCTGAATTAGTGAAAGATGATATTTCACTTGTGGACGCCCGAACCAAAACAGATGAAACACTTTCTCTTATCCCCGAGTCCGCAGCTTCATATGTAACAGTGACTAGCCGCATGAAATCGTACCAGTGTGCCCTAGTGCCATTACATCAAAAGTGTAGATTAATAAACCAACTTGATAGCTGGGCACTAGTAACGGTCATGCAAGTAACAAACCAGGAGAATCTTATAACATATCCAGGATCAAAAACCTTACTCGGAGAGCTGCGATACAGCTGTGAAGAGGTGTAATTGTTGATCACTTATACTATTTTCTTTCAAAGGTCAGAGTTGCACTGGAGTGAATGTACACAAGAAAGAATGCCTCTAACTGTAATCAAACACTTCCAGCGTGAGAAATGACGACATAGCTCTGACGGGATTTTTTCCTTGGTGAAATTAAAGTTGGGCGCAGGTAAGTATACTCGAGGGCATATAATGTTCAGGAGCTGCTCTCAGGTGTTTTACACCCACCACGCCTTCTTCCCCTTCCTATACATTTCACACCATTCCTTTTTCTGAAATGAAAAATTCCTCAGGGCTGCCTTTTCGGCAAGGAGAGCCGGCAGTTGGGCGACGCCTTCTAGGAACCCGAGCTTCAAAGCACAAAACTGCACCTCACTGGTTGGCTGGAGTCGTCTCCTGCTGCAGCCAGCCAACCAACACACACGATACTACTCGCGTTCCTGCAACTGCATCTCACAATAATCTAGCACATTACTTTGTTACATTCACGAGCTGACCAAGACTTTTATCTATACAGACGGGGTTAGTAGGGGTCATACACCTGTTTTGTAGGTGCAGATAATAGATGTTCGATATCTAGTGTGCAAGGAGGCATTGTAAGTATAATCGTAGTTTGAGGAAACAGTGACACGCTTATTAAAATACAATGAGTATTTAAACATTCTGGTAGTACTTAGAACAGGTTTTAAACAATTATAAGGTGAGTTACATGCTTATGTGAGAAATTTGAGAAACAAACTGTGGTGGGTGCTTCTAGCCCGTAAAAGGGCCCCCACAGCCTTCTGGATCCACCCTTAGTTGTTTATACAGGATGTTTCTTAAATAGGGGGACAAGCTCCGCATACGTGTTCCTCGCGAAAAACTATGACGATAACATATATTGCACTTTTCACCTAAACGCAATGTTAAGGGAGTAATGGGCCTCTGAACATCGAATTTTAAAACAGTATTTTCCCAAAATATCGGAAACTAATTAACATAAAAATACAATATTTTCAGCACTGCTTAATGCTGTTGGGATCTGCAAACCAACAGCGAATGTTGGCTGATACCTTCCGCCCTTATGAAAATAGCAGGGGTGGCTACCCTCTAATTGCATATAACTTTTTTACCGTCCGGATTTTCGAACATCTGAAGATGGTTTATTGAGTAATGTTACCTGTCTAACAAAAAAGGCCCTCTTGTTGCAATCAACCCGTAATTTTCCAAAATTAGGTATTATTTAGTGTTTCACATCACACAGTCTGTACGCCTGTGTGAATTAAACAAACCATATGAAAATTACGTATTATACAAAATTACGACACCTCATTCGTACATTAGAAAACAAAGAAGTGCTTAATTTTGTTAGGTATTTCTGTGCGGATCGGAAAGTGTGCCATATATGGAAAAAAAGTTAATGCCTGAAGTTTTCATATTACTATTAATACTCTTTACTAGTAACTTATAATTGTTGGTGTCTACAGAAACAAAAATTTTTTTAAACAAAAAACATTGATTTTTCTTTCTCGAATAAAGTGTAATGTACAAAAAAAGATAGCTTCCTGGTAAACTTGTACTGTAAAATTCATTTTGTGGAATAAAACACAACATTGGGATATTTGCGTTTTAAAGGTTTCAGTGAAGTTTCTACCTATCCCTTTTCATGTGATCGGTTTCCATCCAAACCCACCTTTTTATTGCATATCGTCATTTAAGAATGCTCCTAATTTCTATGTTTTGCACCTAAGATACACAGCATACAGCATAGGCAATAGAGCGTTCATGTGTTTATTTTGTTGTGTTCCTTGAATTGTTGATGGTGCACATTCAACGTTACCTACATGTTTCTAACTCACGATACCATTGTTTCGGGAACTCTATCGCTGTAACTTCATTTGTGATTTGAAAGAAAAATATGAGTCCTAGACTATTGCAACAAGAGGACCTTCTTTGTTAGACAGGTAACATTACTCAATAAACCATCTTCAGATGTTCGAAAATCCGGACGGTAAAAAAGTTATACGCAATTAGAGGGTAGCCACCCCTGCTATTTTCATAAGGGCGGAAGGTTTCAACCAACATTCGCTGTTGGTTTGCAGATCCCAATAGCATTGAGCAGTGCTCTATATATTGTAGTTTTATCTCAATTAGTTTCCGATATTTTGGGAAAATACTGTTTTAAAATTCGATGTTCAGAGGCCCATTACTCCCTTAACATTGCGTTTAGGTGAAAAGTGCAAAATAAGTTTTCGTCATAGTTTTTCGTGAGGAACACGCAAAAGCGGAGTTTGTCCCCCTATTGAAGAAACATCCTGTATAGTACCCGCTTCTCTGTAATATTATTTTATCAACAGTACAGGCCTACAAAAATAAAAAGTTGCGAGGAAAGAAATATCTTCCTTTGTTTAATACTTCGACGTGGCACCATAAATGGCTTAGCCTGTAAAATATCTGCTAGGCAGGATAGTACAATACTTTTTTTTTAATTTTTGAATTAAAATGTAAAATACACTAGTGTTAAAATGATCTTACTCACATTTAGTTTTGCTAAGTATTATTTCCGTGATGAAGTGTAGTAAAACACAAACATCACATTGTTAAGATTTATTAATGTACTTACCTAGAATTTCCTTCCCTGATATTGGCTAAGAATCCGCTCCTATTACTGATGGCAGATACAAATTGAAACAATCTTTATTTTCTACCAGCAACAGTCAGAGGAGAAAATGCAGGAAAGAATGAACATGTTCACCTCGTCGAAGATCGAAGACTAAGGAAGCAGTATGGGCGATACTGGTATACGAAGCAAGTACCACATCGTCTCTATGATCAGGTATGAAGTTTCCTTGTCGGCGACTCGCCTGAAGGTGGTTTGAAGCGGTGCCTCTGTATGTTGATAAGACAACTACGCACTGATGTTAAACGACGTCTCTATCGTGTTTGTTGATATCCAGTCATTACATATTGAGGTTAAAAGAAACCGTCTTTTACTATACTGTGGGGAATAAAAATAGCAGTCACCGAAAAAGTATGACATGTTTTAAATAATCCATAGCTTCGAAACTATTTTATGGATTGAATTGGTTCTTGTGCTAAAATGTACAGGGGAAATTACATTTTTAAAAATCTAAATACGTGTATCAAAGCACAGCATTTGTAGCTTCCATATGTGGCTAGGAGATATTCAACCTCTAGCCACATACCTACTCTGGTTGAGTGTTGGCGTAATAATCTCAAAACAACAGCATAGTTTCTTTAAATAGAATGCTTCTCAATGTTGAATCTTCGTAGCGTAGATACCGTTCTTAACATGTCGCCAAAAGAAGAAACTGAGTGTGGTTAAGGTGGCCGTATAAGTGAGCGTATTTTGTGTAGGAAACCTATAGGTACGCCTTACCTTAGCCTCTAAGGCGCAAGTCACTGAACTAACGTGCAGACTTCTTGTCGACAACTTGCGTCTGAGACGTTCAGCAGTGACGCTGTTACTTGTTACGTGATATTTGAGATAAAAAGTGTGTTGTACCTGCCTAGGAATTTTAAAAATATTTAAAACCAAGGTTATCATGCCTTAAAAAACGTAAATCACCCATTTTCGTGTCATTTTCAGCCGCGAGAAGACAAGATTTAAAGACTAACTGCGATACAGTAAAGAGTATACACACAAGTAACGCTCTTTGAATGCTATTCCTAAGTAGGTTTTATGGCCTGAAGTCTAACGCTCTCTCAATCCGCCCGCGCTGCATCCTTACTTACATAAGTAATGTAGCATACGACATACCTTCACTTCATTCTTTGTCGTGCCTCGTTTTCTTTTTGCTTTAAGTTATGTTACTAGGTTTTCATAAGCAGACGTCACACTCGTACGTTGAGTAGTTTTCTAATAAACTTGTGTGGGTCGAAGCTCTGCACACCGCTCGGCAACCTGGAAAGGCCTTGTTACGAAGTTTTGCAGTGATTTTGAAAATATTTTATTTATTGCTACCTAATACTCATATCAAAATTTCGCTGCACAGTTTTGACACTTATATGTTATAATTTGTAGCTGATTTTTTTTTGTAGAATTACACTGAACGGTTTTTTAGATTTCATTACCCAAAGTACCACGTTTTTCGTCGTGAAAATAAGCAAAAATTAAGGAAATTATTTTTTTTTCCGGCGAATGGTACATTATTTTAAAAAAATGCGTCCACGGTATTGTGCATCGTGTGATTGCACATTGACTCAAATTTTTTTAAACTTTTGGTTAAAAAATATTTGAGTTATTGGCACCAGTCTGAAAAAAACTCGGGAACAAGCCCTTAAGGCGCATATTGAAAGCATTATTTCAAAGTCCTCAAACTTGACTAAATTCGTTTTTTTTTCACGCGGTTTTTTCTCAAGATATATGTACCGGATTTGTTGTAAATTGAGGCCTACAAGTACATTGGACTTTGCTACAGTGACACGTTCAATAACATGATAGGTCACCGCTTAAAGTACCACAGTAAAAACGTTACGGCGGGAACACTGCGCGAGCATTTACGATTTTGGCCATAGAGGCGATATCACAACACATGTGCCGGCCGACGTCGCTCGTAACGCCTCATCGATCTTCTTCACACACACAAATATACCCTTCACCAGGCGGCAGCCTTAAGATCGGTGCTTCTAGAAGACAGCGATGTGTATAAATACAAACCCGAGTATTCTGGGCATTGTGCGCGACTTGATGCCAGTGTGTTGGTGCGCCATCTTTCTGGAAAATTACATGCATTCCATTCCCGCGTGAGATTTAACCATGGCAGGTTAAAACACCATTTCTATCGCATCAAAATCTCTACAAATAACACAGGTGAGAGCGACGAGAGTATTCACAACTTAAATAATATATTGTTTGAATGTATACGATTGAAGGGAAGAGACGAATTGGTCGACAAATCACCGTAACTAGCTCATCTGGCTCCTTGTCATACAGCAGAGCTGTTATTTCAATCAACTGAACTACATGTGTAAAAATAATGTATTCTAAAGCATTCAATTTCTCGTTGCCACAATATGTATATCATGAGATTTCCAAATTTCTCGACCAAATGTTAGAAACATAAGAATCAAGATTTGTTAATAAAGTAGACAGCTATCTACGGGCAATAAAGCAGGTCTCGGTTATGTGTAAGGGCTAATTCGAAAATTTATATTTCTGGCAGGATGGCATTAGGGTCCGCGGTGGTCGAGGGGCCAGACCTTTCGCCTCCCGCCAAGACGATCCGGGTTTAATTCCTGGCGGGGTCGGTCCCCGGATTTTCGCATGTGGGAATCGTGCCGGACGATGCCATTGGTCGGCGGGTTTTCTCGGGGATCTCTCATTTCCTCCGCCCTTTCCTTTTGGCACAGCTCCATGCTCACCTCATGTCACCCCTCACCAGCGCTCACTGTAATGTTCGCAATTCCATCGCACGCTCGTTTCCATGACTGACTCACTGGAGTAGGTCTGGTATAGAATCACCCGCAGAAATTATATTTTAATTGTTATTGTAGTGTCAAAAATTTTAGGCGAGGCAAGAATACAAATAGAGTACTTTTGAAACATTTTAATTGAGCTTTTTAAGTAGTTTTAGAAGCCGTCAAGGGATAACAACACAATCAGTATTGCGAATATTCTGTTTGTGTATAATTAAGCACGGCTATTGAAAAACGTATATCTGCCACGAATAACTGATTGGCGCCACGCGCTGCTGGGTAACAAAACACCGAAGCCATCACGTCGCTACTCAGATGCAAGAGGCGCGACACCCCGGTTAGCTTCTTTAGCATGACCTTCTCCTCAGGGCGACGAGCGCAATGACAAATGAGGGAGGGGAAGTGATAGGCATTTTGCTCGCACCCCTTCCACAGCGACATCCTCTAGGTACGTCACAGTGATAAGCCGCGCCCTCGTCCTTACGCCATTTCTCCTGGACTGCTCGAACACGTGGCATGAGGAGCTCACATCAAGGTCACTCCAGGTACAGAGCCGTCATAAGCGCTGACCAAAATCTCTCACCCTGGACGGCATTAGGTCGTATGCACAACTTTGTACAATAAATGAAGTGAGTTTCATATATTTAGGAGAACATGCATACCTCAAGCATATGATACAATGTAGCAGACATACTGTTACTTTATTTTCAGCGATCACGAGACGACAAGCAACTCGATCGTACATCATCGCACGCCTAACATTCAATTTGAAAAAGGTCGGTGACTGCGATCTCTGAATTCTGCGATTGCGGCTATTGTAGTATGTCTACAGTAGTCCACCTACATTTTTAATTTAATGTTTTCTAAATTAAATATTCATAATTTATGTAATTAATCTATTTGATGTACTTTATTAATTTCTCTTGTGATTGATGCTAAATGAAATTTAAAGTCATAATTTTCAGTACGAGAATTGTCAAATTTTAATAATTTCAATTCTTAATATTTCTTGTAATATTGTTTTGTGTTTATATATTCATCAGTGTGTGCTATGACACACGGAAGTTAAAGAAAACCTTGATTACTGTGATCAGTAACTATAATATTTTATTATCATTTCTCTTAGTAAGAGAAATTGTGATATTTTCTCTTTTGCAATTTCCGCAAACGAGTTTTAAGCTAGCGTCACTTCTTCTTGGAAAGCTCCTAGGGCATGTCGTCCCACGGCAGGCTTCTCTGCTGAGACGCCGATCCTGCCGTCATCGTAAGTTTTAGGGATCTATTGGAGCGGATCCTAGGTCCAAGAAGTCGTGCTATAAGTTTGCCAGGTTCAGAAGAGGCAATTTTTAAGTTAATTTCAATTTAGTTTGGAGTGAACTTGAAGACGACGAGGGATGACGCGTAAGACAGACGCTTACGAGCCTTACTATAACTTCTATGAACTGTCTTCAGTGTAAACGTCTTAAATTGTATTACTTTAGACTCCAACTTTATCTATTAACGTTTTCAAAGTGATATATTAATTTACTACATTTTTTGGCAATTAATTGAGGAGAACCTAAGCCTAACCAGAGGTCTGAGATAATTTTCGAGACTTAATTCTACCGACTGAGCAAATTTAAATGTAATAGTCGTGCAAGATTAAATTACAGATTTATTTTTCTTAATAGAACTTTAACTACAGTTTCTGCAATTATTATTTCATATTTAATCTTTTGTGAGTGCAGTGAATATGTTTTGTTGTATCTGGTTGAGAGTAGTACTTACTGGAAATTTTCATTGATTTTCTTTACAGTGTAGGGAATAGCACCTAACTTCCGCTAAATTCATTTTATTTTAATTTTATTTTTCCTTCTTTGCTATTTCTAATTAAGTGTTCTCTATGTAGATGGTTTTATCAATGTTCTGTATTTTACCAGTGTAATATGTTATCACAGAAAAAGCTCACACGCACTACAGCACATTCACACATCTATATTTATTTAAAAAGCTAAAGGGAAAGATTACACTATATACACAACCATTAACGCGAATATTTGCCTTGTCAGACCCGATATGTTGAAGATCTTCCAGTGTTCATTCTGTTAAAAATGAAAGCAGCGAATGCAAAATGATTGGGCCTATCTTTAATCTTAACTTTCTAGTGTCTAAAGTACTTTTTAGGCACCAGGGTCGTCTTAAAATATATTTAAATTGGTCATGGGCGAAGTCTTCTTCGCAATCTCCCATACAAAATTAATTTATGAATTTTGTTTACATTTTGTTACATGCATTTATATGAAATACAAACATAATACAACTGAGAGAAGTGAAAAATAAAAGTTTTAGTAAGTAGCGCTGGATGGAATAACGCATTAGGTTTTCCAAAATAATCACGTTAAATTATTTGTTGATGAAATTATATAGAAATTTCCTATATTTGTATCAGGCAGACTAAATCCAAAGAAAAGTGCATAAATATACCAAACGCTCCTTGGCAGTTTCTCTGTCTGTCCCTGAGTAGCTACCTAACATATGTGAGGGACCTTAAGCAAGGATAGATATTTACATGTTAAATTAAACTGGTCAGTGTTCAGTCATTTTGGAAGTTATCGCTTACGGTCGAAGACCATTTTCTGCGTTAGGAACAACGGAATATTGCTACAGGTATAAACTGTAGGAAAACAAATGTAGAGATGATGTTTTTGACTGGTTTTTGACGATGAGAATATTTACTTTTCCTTAACTATCCAGGTAATATATGTTAAAAACTATTCGGACATTTTTATGAATTCGCTAGGTAAAGAAAATAACGCATTATGTACAGTATCCTTTCATTCCTATATAACATGTATACAATATCTTCAGCAATCAGAGAACAGAGCAGTCAGAAAAACAAAACAAACCGGCTATTTAGATTACAACACATTTTTAACCAGAAATAAAATACATACAGTGTGTAAACTCCTTGGAATAGCATCTGATAAAGTATAAACACCTTGCGAGATTCTATAGCAACGTGGGCCTCGTCGAGATGAACCAAACTGCCAGGACATACGTGTAGATCCAACTGGTGCTAAGCTTCACAGAATACAATTTATCGTGTACATAGCTATTTTTTCTTGAGCCAGAACTTCAAGTCCGGCAGCGCACTTACTGCGGCCCTGGTATGCAATCTCAAACGTTTACGTAGAGCATTTTGCACGACAGTCTTTGGAATACCAATCTCTAAATTGAAACAGGCCTTCATACTTACTACAAGGTTTTGGACCGAGATTTTAGTGACACCACGTGAATAAATATGTATTCTGGAAGGTACACCATGTTTTAAAAACAATATAGTTGCATATCTACATCAAGAAAACATAAATAAACAACACTATTCTTTCGAGACCAAGTTGGACACACATTTGTGACGTCTTGTATAGTCACTGCAGACTTGAATTCCGCCGACAACCGAACAAACTGTGCTTGCTGGTGCATGATGCCTGTTCACTTACATGTCAGTGCTGTCTCATAGTTAGGGTGCATCTGTGGGAACACCTAAAAATAAACTTTCACCCTTCCTTTACAATTTTGCACAAGACCCAGTTAAATCTTGTAAGTAGTCTCGACGCTGAACAACTATACTTCCATACCTTTTTCTTCTCGATTTTCTACAGAGTGTTACAAAAAGGTACGGCCTAACTTTCAGGAAACATTCCACACACAAAGAAAGAAAATATGTGATATGGACATATGCCCGGAAACGCTTAGTTACTATGGTATAGCTCAAATCCTTACATCTCGTTAAATGTCATCGTAAATAACACTTCGTACAGAAAATGTCCCAAATACACAATTGATTGGATCTCTACAATGTACTTTATTTCCTAGATTCACCGCCAGGTGGGCCACTGTGTGCTCCCAGTCCATCATTTCATGTGAGTTGAAGAGACGCAATGCAGTCACGGTTACCTTCCGTCACGTCGCCCACCTGGCGGTGATCCTAGGAACTAACGTACATTCTAACCAAACATTGCATTGGGTAATTGGAACAGTGTCTGTACGAAAGGTTTTTTTCGATGACCTTTAACGAGATGTAAGGAATTGAGCTCTACCATGGTAACTAAGCGTTACCGGACATATGTCCATATCACCGTTACCGGACATATGTCCATGTCACATATTTTCTTACTTTGTGTGTGTGTGTGAAATGTTTCCTGAAAGTTAGGCCGTACCTTTTGTGTAACAACATGTATATCTACAGCTCGCTTACTATTTGACAGTTATATTCTGTTGTATTTCGGAATGTGTTTTCTTTTGGGAGAAAACATAGTCGGGGCCAGTTTGATATATTTGCCAAAATATATTTTCTTCATATACGCTGCAGTACAGTTCACGTTCCACTGTGGCGACTGCTGTATGGATTTCTTGCAATGGACGCGTCATTTGAGCGACGATTGGCCATATCACAGAATAAATAATACTATCAGAAGCTACATAGGGAAGATTTGTAAACATTGTTGTTGTTCCATCACTTCGGGGAGTACGTGCTACACGCATGCCATGTGGAAGTTGCTACCTCCACATATATTTTCAGAAATTGTGTAATTTGTTTGAATCGAAATTATTCATTTATAAAAGATAAACGTGATGTTTCTTACGTGTCGGTTTCCTCACAGGTTATGAAACTGGGCCTACTAAAATTTCCGTGCATGTAAAAACCCACCAACGCCGACTCCACGATAAAGCATAGAGAGAACGCCACACTACTTCACCTCTGTCACTACTTGTTTATTCTGTGAACACGGAACTTGATTTATTGCGAAACATGGTAGAAGGCAACTACGCCTGAGGAAATATGGCAACAAAGCATGGTTTATAAAAGCTCTGTTACTACACGTTAATAATTCCCACAGCTGTGGTGGCATAGGAACACTAGCAGGCTGGCCGCACCAAGCAAGATATTTTAAGCAAATATCTGATATAAGGTATTTGTTTATGGTCGTAACTCAATGATATGTCTAGCGTTTTTATTTTCATGGAGCACTTGAAGTACTGTGGACACTTATAGACTTATAATTCATAAGTGTGATTTTTTTTTTCAAATGTAAACAATCTCCGTAGGGCGTTCATATTTTACTTGATGACGTTTACTTACTGTTATACCTGCATTATAGTTAATTTTTATCATTGCTAATTAAAAAAAAAATTAATAACCGAGCAACACTATACTGGCAATTTTTAATTAAGTTCGTTACTGCATAGTAATTGAATATTAATTGAAAGTAATTGCTTGTTAAATTGTTGCGTCCGTCTTCGTAATAGCATTTAACATCGCATATTAGCACGAAAAAAATAAGATACAACGTGGCATGAGCCTTTTCAAACACAAACTGTTTAATGTTATTAAATTATCACGAAAGTGTAGACATTGTCGCTGAGTGAAATATAAACAATTAGAATTCATGGTTACTAACATAACAAATTTATTCAAGCAAATAATAACTTAAATATTTCTAACAATATTTGTACTCCAGATGTTCAGCTAAAATGTTCAGGTACCGGTATTACAGATTCAATAAAATTTTTCATGTTTATGTGTTTTAGTGACTGTGGAAGATCTGAAGTACAAATTTTCGTGTTGGTAGTTGGTATTGTGCTGTCCGCTCAATGTTTTAAAATCACATATCTCTTATATAGTACGTTACGTTTGGAAACTCGCCCGAAATATTTCGGGAGGTGAACCCTTGAGGAAAATGGTAACAAATGTGTGTTGCAACTTAAGGTATAACTCAATCTATAGACATGGAAAATTGCCGGCATGTATAGTACGCCAAACTGAAGTCAACAATTTTGAGGTGGTTTTAAAAATATATTTAACATTTTCTGTTCGTCATAATTTGATCACATTCATAATAGTAAATACTGAAGCCTTGTGTTTTTAAGAGTGTTCTATATAAATATATTATTTTACAGTGACTAAGCCAATAAAGCACGTGCATAAATATATTTGCATGATTTTTGGTCCTGGACTGAGAAACAAGAGTGATGATATGTGTAAATAAAAAGTTAGAGCTTGAGAACTCTGAAAACCAAAGATGGGAAGGGAGAGGGGTTACGAGAAAGCTATTTGTACCGACGCCCGTGTGAAGAGTTTTCTTGAGCCGACACATGTAAGCAGGCCTACTCGCGCACAATCTGTGACTGTATTGCCGACCAGTGTGAATGTGATGTCATTTACATCTGCTTTAAATGTGAAGCTTTCAGTTACTGGCTCAAAGTGTTCCCGCTACAATACATGACATTGTAGGCCAGTGGAAGACGTCTAGAGAGCAGAACAGCAGCTTGCAGTCTAGTCTCTACTACATGGACATAACCACATTTGAAATTCGTTTTTAACATTCACATTATCGTAATATATCGTAAATGACGGTGAAAAAACCACAACGATTTGACCACCGTTTTAGTGTTGCCGGGATGTAAACGATACGAAAAATGTAGCAATGAAACAATCCGACTTCTTTGTCCCGGTCGTCAGTATCTTTCGCTATGAATTAGCATTTCACGGACCGATATCACGTTTACTATATGAGACAAGATGTGAATTGAAATTAATAATTTGTCTCCATTTTTGATAAGAGTTAACCTTTCGAAATATGTCGGGTGTTTCCAAACAAGCTGTACCTACTGTTGCGGCCCGCTGACAAACAGGACTGTGCCAACAGGAGGGACTAGGCACCCCCCCTTACCCGAGGGGCAGTGGCATAACAACCCAAATCCCCGGAGGAAGAAGGGGGGCAAATTCAATAATTCTTGTTCTAATTTTCATCTTTAAGAACGTATTGTAGTCACTATCTCAGATAATAGAAATTTGCTTTTATAAAATTACTTATGTTATACTAAGATAGAGAACATGTGATATTATTGTACAAAGACAGACAGAGTTTTGAAGATTTGCCCCTGCTTCAAGGATTCCAATGGAGGTCAACATTTCCTTATCTCTTATCCTCCCCCTTATTCTTGCGCCGCTTTTCTCGACAACCTCCCTCTTTACCATCATTTATATCGTTTCAGAATGACCAACTGTGGGGACACCGTAGCCGTGCGGGAAAATGTTGACAGTGTACTTTCTAGTTGAAGAGTGGTGCTTGTATGAGTGGTCGGCAGAGAGGGACACTATGCACTCTGTAGACTAACTGTAACGCATGCCGCCTTATTACTGCTTATCCTCTCATCTAATATGTTTGAGTGGTTGCCTACACCATAGGCACTACATTGGTCAGTTCCTTGTTTATTGTACAGTAGGTACACGTTTCAAGCCACGCATAGATCGTGGTTTACAACAATGTATTATATAACATTCCGCTACATTATCTTATAAGCACTTCATTAAAACTGTGATTATTACGTAAGTGCCAATATAGTGAGAACATGATTAAAATTTGTACCGATTGCCTCTACGCTATCGGATTAAAAAGTTCTCTACGGCTGTGTATTTCAATCATGACGCATAACTAAAGGCAGTGTTTTACATAAGAAATACCAGTAGTAAAAAACAGAAGCTTAATAATGACGTTTGCTTCTATACAACGCACAGGCTTGAGATTGAAGGATAGCAAATTTTCAATTTTCTTATTCTTCATTTGAAACGTATTGCCAACGACTCCCGCCGGAACTAAACTTACCTGTGACAGGAAAGAATTTTTCTATATTTGCAACGGATAAAATACTTTGGTTTAAAATAATTTAATTTGGTTGCTGCTATCTTAAATAATCTGAATACAAACCTCCTTAACTTCCCACTGCATTTTGAACTTTAAATAAACGAACATATAACTAAAACTTTGAAGAAAGAAATTCAGATTCGCCATATTGTACAGCTAACATACGTGTATTAATACATGTTATTTATTAGTCAGATTTTTCTTGCTGTTATTGATACGCCGTTAGTGTTTTTTACGGGAACTTTCACAGTGATTGTAGCACTGCGTTAAAGCCCATAGACATTCAAACATTTTTCATGTTGAGCTCCAATCAGCGCTTACGTCAAGATACTGAATCAATTCTATATTGGCGTAGAAGCTTCTACGACATAATGTCTTACTATTGGGCAAGCTCTGAAACGTTTATAAGTTACGTACAGTTTGATTTATTGACTTCCCACGCCATAACTCTAATATCAGACTATGGCTATGGAGGCGCTATTCTGGGCAGTGGCGGATTTAAGCACTTATCTTAAGGGGGGGGGGGCGGAGAGTATGTCTTAAGAAGTATACATACGCACTCCACAAACCAAAAGCGGGGGGTCCGGGGGTCCTCCCCCGGAAAAAATTAGAATTTGTAGGAGCAAAATGGTGCTATTTCAGGACTTTCCAAGCCAAACATTTGAATATACTGCTTTCAAAAAATTGTTATATTTTTTACGATAAATAATGCTTATAAAGGGATTTTTTTTGCTGATATAAACAAATCCTGACGTACCACGTGGTTACCACCCCAATTAATAAGAAGTAATAGCCATCAATTATAAGCAGTTATAATAAATTACAGATATAATAATAAATATGTCATGCGACGATTCATTCTTCTCGTCATCGAGTCAGGATGCCGATATTCTCTACGTACAGAATTTATTTTAGGAAAAACAGAAATGTACATAATTTGTCGTTGTGGAAACAGCAGGTGCAAGCGTCTGGGCCTTCTTGCCCCCACTAACGCTCATGTAACCCCCAAAGCTAGGAGAGGAGGTAAGCCAGCCTATTGTGTTTAAGATACAAATCTTAAACAGTTACAGAATGTGAGGAATTTTAAGAATAAATAAACACATAGGGTATTTGTCAAAGTGCAGCTAAATGAAATTAAATAATTATGTAATAAATATGCTAGGGGCAGGAAGTTTAAGTGTCCTCGAGGGGCGGGGCTATCTTTCGGAAGCTGTCTCCTGATTGGCCCAATTGAATCAACGTCTGCAGGGCAAGCGACAGGGAAGTTGGCGCCAAACAGCAGACGTTTTCGAGCCGCGGAAGACGGCGCTGAGACGCAGATAACGACGGGCGGGTAACCCAGGGGGTCAGTTCAGGCGCCGGACTCCTTTCCAGAGACTGTGTTGAATGAAGAGATCGAAGGGTCGGGGTGATACCGGCGGGTGTTATCAATTTATGCGTCGGGACGCCTGCGAGTTGCGGTAATCGGACTGGTTATTTTAGAAGTATTGTATTGCAAAGCGTCGCAAGTTAGGGCGGCAGACCGCTGACGACGCCATGGTAACCTTCCACGTAATTTAGCTACGTATTGCTCACACTAGCGGGCTTATTATCATAAGTGCAAAACCGACAAACCTTGCATAATAACGATCATGCCACGGGAGGACAGTGACAGCTTGCTACCTGGTTTAAACTGAACTCGCCGACTTCCTATTTACTCCACACACTTAACACCACAAAACTTTAGGTCGTCACAAATGAAGAACATTTTAAGATTCTGCATAGACGAATATTTTTTGGTTGTGTTAGCTCTTGAAATCGTGCGACCTGGTAAATTTTGCAATAAATCTGGTTTTGCTGGTCAACGTATTTTCTCGGTTCTCGTCCCTTCATTCCGGTGCTGCGGCATACTCATATCATGTCACCCATCACAAGCACAAAATACCTAGCTGTTAAGTGCTAACCAAAATCTCTTTACTTATTCAAAAGCCTCATGTCACGGGAACATACACCCAATGAAAACCAACACTTTGATTAAATCTAAAAAATTTATACTGAAATTAGATGTCACGAGCCAATGGCTATTCGCTCAAATTTATGTACACAAGAATAAAAAAAAAAAATTTGTATTTTTTAAACTTTTTCTGAAAGTCTAGTAAAAATCCTTTTCTTTATTAGATTTCTTTAAACACAAAAAATGTGTTGTTTTGTGTTTTTATAACTGTAAGCTACAACCCGAGACATTAATTGAAACTCAGTGTTAATTATTTAACTACCGTTATTCATTAAGGTGTCGCTGAGATATGTTCCCGTAATGCTGAAATTTTGACTTCTACATGCAGTTTTAGGAAAACTATGCACGCTAAAATATTGTTCTTCAGATTATAATATTTCGTACAAATTAAATTTCGGAATTTTTCACACTATAGCGGCCTTAAACTGCTTTCGCAGTATAAAGAACCTAATAAAAACGAACCTGTGTCGCAGTATCAGCATCGCCGTCTCCTGTTGCTTCACATTTATACATTATACTAAAAATATGTAAACAGGTTATTTTCTCTATCTTCCTAGTTAGTATTCAACATTAAAACCTAACGTAAAACACTTCATAACAAATATAGTTGAAACCATCCCTCATTCATAGCACACTAGTGACTGAGAGTGTTTGAAGGCATGGTGTCGTATGTCGTAATCCGCACCCGTCTTTACAACAACCGGCTGTGGGCCGTTATTTATGACATGGCCTTGATCTGACCAGTCTTTCTTCGACCTGACACACTCGCCCTCCTGCTGAGAAAGGGTCGCAAGGGACTTCACACAAAAGAAAAAACAGGAACTATATCACACAGCGCTTTTCGAGCAAGAACGAGTCTCACGTAAAAAATGAGCTTGAGAGAAGGGAAAAGTTGTTTGGCAATATTGAATTTTGCAGTCATGATCACATAAAATGTACATATTGTATGAGTGTTAAGGCATTTGTGAGTCTATTTGCATGGATGAATATTCTTAACAAATATTTATTTGTAAAAATGTAATGCTTCTTCTGTATGTATTTTACAAATTTACCACACGAAAAAAAAAACACAACAGGTTCTTAGGTGGGAGGGGGGGGGCGGTCGCCCCCTCCGCCCCCCTTAAATCCGCCACTGATTCTGGGTGAATTAAAAAGAAACCGTAGGCTACAGAAATTATGTATAGAGGTGTTGCAAGATGCTTTTAACAGTTGCGCTGAGATTAATTTATTAAAATGGAATATTTGCTTGTGTGTTCCTCTTCTATGCGTTCGTATACTTTTCATCCAGTTGCGATGAAACACTTAGAAGCGGTATCGTGGTGCGAAATAATACTGGCTGTGAATAAAGTGCGGTTGGGGGGGGGGGGGGGGGCAAAACAGGGTAGAGGGTCAGAAAGGGGTTTACGCAAATTATTAAAAAACCCTTTGTGTGCGTGCACACTCGTAGGTTTCCGAAAAGAAAAATCACAATTTGTAAGAGGACGGAGGTTGCAAAACGGGGTAGAGGGACAAAACTGTATATCCAAAAAATGTCATGTGCATTGCAAAGCTAGTCGGGACAGCGAGAAGTGTACAAATCTCAGTATTTATTTGGCAGGTTAGATAGAAAAAAATGTATCAGAAGTTCGAAAGTTGCTTTTATGCTAGTACGTATACAATACTTGTTCTTGACAGCGTATAATAAACAATTTTGATGTAACGCAGAAACTAGATATTTGTTGTAATTAAACATAAAATAATTTTACAACTCTTCATAGTGTATTAAACAAACTAGAGCCACAGAAACTTAATTCAAATGCTATGTTATTATATTCTGCCATCTTATAATTCGAAAACGTTCATAACAACTTCTATCGCAGTCCTTTTTTCATTCGCTCTCGAAAACAGTAATTAAAAAAAAAATCTCCTTTAAACCAAATATAAACAATTGAACTGTGTACGTAACCATGTATATGTGTGTGTGTGTGTATATATATATATATATATATATATATATATATATATATATATATATATATATATATATATATATATATATACACACACACACACACACATACTAGTAGATTCTCTTTTTTCGGGAGACTGTAACATTTTACTGCTTTTCACCTACTTAATTTTCGAATTTCATAAAAACCTGAATACGATTTGTAGGCTAGATATTTAGGCTACATAAGCTTCATTCTTATCAAAAATCATCTCGATATCTCAACGGGTATAAGCGGTACAGATGATTATTTGAAATCGCATATTATTTTTTTAACAACTTTCAAGGACGAATTTCGAAAAAACCTGAAATTAATTTTTTTTTATATTTACGTAAGATTTATTTTAAAGCAAAAACCATTTCACTATTTCCACTGGTTTAGGAGATAAGTGGGATTATTTTTTAAGAGCTTTCAAGGACGAATTTCGAAAAATTATAAAAATACTTTTTTTGATATTTACTTAAGCATCATTTAAAAAAAATAACCCCACTATCTTAAATGGTTTAGGAAAAATTACGGAATAATGAAAAACACATTTTACGGCTTTTCACCCCCTTAATTTTCGAACTTCGCAAAATCGAAAAATTTGCGAATATGCATTTCTTTGGGCCATATTATGAAGTTTAAAATTTTATGATAGCATTCCCGGCTAATGAGATATAAATGATTCTATTAAAACACATTTCACCCCTTTCCACTCCCTTAATTATCGAATTTCGAAATATCTTTTCTTAGTGGATGCCTACGGAGCAAGTGGAAGCTTCTCTCAAAACTTCATGTTTCTAGGTCTAGCGGTTTGGGCTGTGCGTTGATGAGTGAGTGAGTGTGTCAGGTCACTTCATTATATATATGTATATATATATATATATATATATATATATATATATATATATATATATATATATATATATATACACACTTGTAACTAAACAAAACAATTGCATGTTCATTTTAGATATTAATTGTTTATAATAGTATAGGTAAAAATTAAAATTGTAATTAAAACAGAAAATCAAGCATAGATTTTTAAAATTTTCAAACGTGATGAACTTTACACTTAAATTAATTTTGATTGTTTCAATGTAGCCTTCTGAAAATTAATCATATTCTCAAAATTATTTTATGTCATTCAGGATGTGCTACTACGACAGGAATGATCAAAGCCACATATTTTTAATGTTGTTTGCACTGAATCTGTAGTCACCAAGTTATATGCGTATGCATGTTACATGATAAAGAGAAATTGAGTAAATTCCAGGGAAGCTGAAACAAAACAAATTGATAGGGGGCAGCAAGCAAGAACAACTAAAGAATGTTCACGATAAATTGGCCACTTTTTGATGACAATGATGCCCATATTGTAAAATTAAATAAATAAAAATAAAGATAAATTGCAAAGTATTGTGACTGCAGACACTAACTTTCTGGTTGAACGAATTCGATACACTGGGTTTATTACTTTCCCCGGTTAAGTTATGTGACCTAACTGTGTATATAAATACGTTTGTTGGAGAAAAATGTAACCAGGATTTCAAAAGTGGTCACTTTACCGTGACTAGCTTGCAGTCTCCACAGTGTTACATACAAGTGGGTACAAGCAGCTCCCCACCCTTTAATTTGTACTTGATTGACTTTTGTTAGAATTAAAATAAATAATCAAATATGCTGATGAAGATTCAATCAAACACGGAGTTTGTAGTACGTTTATACAACGTGCCGAACTATTCTGCATTATAACTACTTCCAAGCCGTTATTCGTGTTATTTCTATTATTTGTATTTGTTTATACTTTTTGTGTATGTGTATTTTAATGGCTGGACTAATCATGAAAAATTTATTATTCACATGCTCACAGCCGAAAAAAAAATTGACACGTAGGAGTAATGTATGATGCGGTTTTTTTAGTTGTATGCTCCGAAGGCGTTAGTTGAATATAGTAAATATCTCGAAAATTAAAGCTCTATTAAAAATCATCAATAGGCAATGCTTTAAAGGATTGTTAATTTTCACAGCGTTAGGCATGAATAGATAATCTCTGGTTTGACAGTTTACGTCATGAACGTATTTCTGTAACTTACAGTATAGGACCATTTATCAATAGACTCGTTTCAATTGATCTTTATATATAGGCTAGAAACAATTTTCCTATAGGCCCTATGTTGAATATTTTTATTCTAGTTTCCGAAGGAAAAAGTAAACTTATGATATTACCTTCCTGCAGGAGTGTGTCAAGTGTGCCTGTGTGTGTCTGTGTGTGCCTGTGTCTGCGTGTGTGCATTTATACCTGTGGCTGTGTGTGGCTGTGTGTGCATCTGTGTGTGTGTCTGTGTGTGCATCCGTGTATGTGTGCCTGTGTGTGCATCTGTGTATGTGCCTGTGTGTGTGGCTGTCGGTGCCTATTTGTCTGCATGTGTCTGTGTGTGTCGGTATGGATTACTGTGTGTGTCGGTATGGATGTCTGTGTGTATGTGTGTGTGCGTCTGTGCGTGTCCCTGGATGTGCGCCTTGGTGTGTGTACCCCTAAAATATTTTAAGCCCGTCGACAGAATTTTATGAAACTCCTTACACACATTCCTGACTGGATTTTTGTGTATTTCGTTTATGCTGTGTGCAAATTTAAAAAAAAAACCTGCGTTTTTAACATTTTTCGCTCACAGTTGATGTCTAAGAAACCATATTTTAGAATTTCATCACACTCCGTACACATAAAGAACCTAGTAAGATAACTTGACTTTTATGTAGTTAGTTAATTCCGTGTACGTTATTTTAAAATGGCGGCCATTTATATAATTTTAACATAATACATACATCACAACTGAGCAAACGTTTCTTCAAATGTTGTTAAACTTATTGCACTCTTACTACTTCGTAAGCTGACTTGACATTGTGTAAGGCGTTCATCTTGTGTCAATATTTTTTAAATTGCGGTGATTTTTTATTTACCATTATAGTAGATATTTCAAGAACTTTTATTCCGAATTTAATAAAACTTGGTATACGTACACAAATTAGAAAGCTGACTTGATTTTTGTGGGTTTCGCTCTACCATTGCTTATATTTTAATAATTGCTGCCATTTTTTATTTTCAGCACGTTTCTGAGGAAATATTTTTTCGAAATACATTTATCTTGATACAATTAGGCATATTTTATCAGTAAGTTGTCTTTACTTTTGTGTATTTCATTCATCCGATGCACATATTTTCAAAACTAGAGACACTCTTTTGTTTTTAGCTTAGTATAACACGTCATAGGAAACAATCTTAAATATTTCCTCAAACTTAGTGCACATATACTAATTAGTAAGCTGACGACTGTGGTTATTCAGTTTCCCCTGTGTTAATATTTCTGTAATGGCGACAGTTTTTCATTTTTTGCATAGTACGTCATATTTAAGAAAACAGTTTTCCGAATTTCATTTAAGGTACATAGGTATAGTCCGTTCATGATAAAGTGAGCAATTCATAAAGTTTTTGTTTTTCAGCAGTTTTGTAGCCATCTTAACTATTGTTAATATGAAAACTTCCATGTAGCAAAACACCAGTGTAAACGTTTAAACAGTCTCAAAAGTTACCATATATTAACACAATAAAACATATTTTTAACTAATTACAAGTTCTACAGAAAGCTCAGTTTATAATGAACTGACTTGACTTCTGTGTATTGCATTCATACTGCGTCTATATTTTCGTAATGACGGCCATCTTCTTATTTTTAGCATAGTACGATAGATAATTTGTTGAATTTCATGTATCTTGGTACACATTTACCACTTAGTATCTTGAATTGATTTAACTTTCGTGTTTGTTGTTCATTCTATCTTCATATTTTAAAAACGGCGGAGTTTACCTATTTTTAGTGTAACTTAACCTATCTAAGGTAATTTAATTTTTCTGAATTTCATCAATCTGGGTAAACGTGTAGTACTTATTAAGTTTATACAGGATGAGTCGGGAGGAAAGGAACATGCTTTGCGGGGTGATAGTACTGATGATTCTGAACAAAATGTTTCTAATTAACATTTGCCCATATCTTAACCGTTTCAGAGAAACCGAATGAAAACAACAAGGAACGGAAATGTGCAGGTGACGGTAAATCACGATACTGTTGTCGTATGTTTTGTTTAATTGTGTACATTTCCACACGGTGTGGGGTTGGCTTAAAAGCGAAGTCTACACGCGCAAGGTGGACACAAGAGAGGAACTTCTCGCTCGTATTTACCATGCTTGTGCTCAAGTACAGCAATGTACTAATGAGCTCAGATCAGCAACACAGCAGCTGTCTATCAGAGCAGCAAAATGCATTGAAGTTGGTGGTGGAGTGTTTGAACATGTTTAGTGTGAAAATGTACACAATTAAACAAAACATACGATAACATTATCGTGATTTACCGTCACCTGCACATTTCCCGTTCCTTGTTGTTTTCATTAGGTTTCTCTGAAACGGTTAAGAAAAGGGCATATGTAAATTAGAAACATTTTGTTCAGAAACACCAGTACTATCACCCCTCAAACCATGTACCTTTCCTCCCGACTCACTGTATAATGTTTACGTTTTGTTTTGCTCATTACGTGACCATAATTTGGAAATGGAGACCGTATGAATATATTTTGATTGCACAAGATATTTAAGAAATAACTTTTTACTGAACTTATTTGTACTTGGAACATGTTAAATACTTAGAAAGGCAATATGGCTTTTAGGAATCTGCTCATGTCACTGTCACATTTTCTAAATGTCCTCAGTTTGGATACATTATGATCACACGAACTATCTAAGGTATCATAATTTAATTTTAGAATTTCACTTAAACTCAGTGCTCACATAGCACTAAGTAAGTAAGTAAACTAGGCTTTATGTGTTAAGTTTATGCGGTGTTCATACTATCGTAATGAGACAGTTTAAACACTATTTGATCTTAAGAGCTATTATTATTATTTTAAATATTTTTATACCTTTATTTGTAGTGAAGTTAAGACCTTTGCCTTTTCTTACACTTAACCTCGTCTAAAAATTCCCAGAAATTGAGCAAACTCGGTACGCACAGTTAGTAAAGCGATTTCACTTTCATGAATTTTGTTCTTACTGTGTTAATATTTACAAGTGGTGGGGTGTGACATATTTTTATCTCATTAGATATTTAAATGGGGCATTAATCAGAATTTTTTCTAACTGGTACACACGTATCACCTAATACAGCGAATTCGTTTTTATTTATTTTGTTCCTACCCTATTAAGTTTTTTTAATTATTGTCCTTCAAATTTTTTTAGATCAAAGAAATATGTGAGGACCATTTTCCAAATTTGAATATGTTCGGTACACTTTAAGAATTGAGTAAGAATACGGGAATTTAAAGTTTGTGGTTTCGTATCGACTATTTCGAAGATTTTACGACGTGATTACATAATTTTTAATACATACATGTCAAGAACTATTTATACACCTTATTATACAACTTCGGTTTTAACTAGTCTTTACTGTTGCAGGTCCAACATGTTAGAAAGAAGGACGCGAATAATTTAAATATCATTATGTAACATTTCTAGATGTGTTGTACGTCAACTGTTTTAAATTTTACTGTTGATATGTAGCAATTTTTAAATTATGCGTATTAGTTATGCTGGTTTCTTAGCGATTATTTCAATTTTGTGGTTAATTTACACTAACTTATATCTAACGTCATTTGAGAAGCACACTGCTGCGATTTGCTCCGATCGTATGTAAAGAATATTATTTTACGTAAATATTTTTCTAACCTCTTGCACATAAAAATATATTTTCTGGGAACGGTACAAGTTTGGCTGTAGTAAAGATTTTCTTGTTTACAGTAATAGTAAAAAAATTGCGATGTATTTAAATTAGTTCAGTAGTAGCATTTATTGCAAAGATAGTTGTATTTATTAAAACTAATTTCAAGTTCAAATGACAATTTTGTTTGCCACAAAGGAAATGTAATGTTATATCCCCTCTCCCTTCTAATGTTGTAGTGTGGGGATCTATTATTACTGACTCAAAACACCGGCAGTTTATGTACTTCGATACATCGGAACCCTGGACTTGTTCCGTCAGTTCCACGAGAGATGCTATAATATCGTTTTAAAGTCTTAATCACGGCCTCGCGCGAATATCACACTCTTCGTGACCGTCGCGGCAG
>PNEQ01019019.1:0-11816 GCA_003012365.1 Medauroidea extradentata
CCAGCAATCGCCCCTCCTCAAAACCCCTTCACACACATCCATATACTCACACACTCACACAAAAAACTCCACAGTGCAAACACTCACACAACTGTATTACTCCACACACACACACTCACCATAACCCAGAACTACTTCATATCCGATTATTGAAACCCAGCATATGACAAGAATTCTCATCGTACTGTATAGTGCTTTGAGGAGACATCCATGTAGCCACCTCACTCCTGTATACACCACTTCTAAACCTCAATTATTTGAACCTCTGTTTTAGACCTCATTATTAGAGCGTCCCCTCCCTTTACTGTGCTATTTATATCGTTTACATATCCTGGTTGTAAGTATACACATGTTTTGAACATCAATTCATGTATTTCAGTTTTTACCCCAAGTACTCATCCCATTCATAATCCAAGTGAGATACATTAAGATACTAATACAGTCTATTCAACACAATACCGTACGTCCCACTCTTTAATAAAATACATATTTTCTCTCATTTATACATTAAACGCACACCCAGAGTATTAAAACATGGATTTAATCTTTGAAACCTCATACAACATGCTAAGAATTTGCAAGTAGTAAAAACCGCACAGAATCTCCCTAACAGCATTAGAAAGCAGGGGACCATGCATTCATTCGAGAGAGGCGACTTCATCCTCGGCAGTAATATGTACGGCAAACGATCTTCTTGTTCGTTGATATGTGTACTATCATCACGAACATGCGGTGCCAGCTGATTTATGTGAGGTGCTGGCTGATTTATGTGAGGTGACAGCTGTTTTATGTGAGGTGCCTACAGTTTTAGTGAGGTGCCAACAGATTTTTGTGAAGTGACTGCAGTTTTTGTGAGGTGCTGGCTGATTTATATGAGACACCAGCCTGAATTATGTGAGATGCCAACTGTTTTATATGAGGTGCCTACAGTTTAAGTGAGGTGCCAACAAATTTTTGTGAGGTGCTGGCTGATTTATGTGAGGTGCCTGCTGAGTTATGTGATGTGCCAACTGTTTTATGTGAGGTGCCTAAAGTTTTAGTTAGATGCCAACAGATTTTTGTGAGGTGCCTGCAGTTTTTGTGAGGTGCTTGCAGTTTTATGTGAGGTGCCTGCTGTTATATGGAGGTGCCAGAAGTTTCATGTGAGGTACCTACAGTTTTTCGTGTGCTACATGCGGTTATATGTGCTGTGCCTTCATAGTTGTGTGGGGAGCAAGCGTAGAAAAATTTGTTTTAGTTAGGTTGTGGAGAACCAATACCGCAAATATAAGTGAAACATATGTCAAAGTTGGAAACATGTATTTACACTGTTCATATTTGTATTAAGTGTAAAATCTACATAGAGATGTTATCTATGGATAAATGAAGTGACTAGTAGTTGACATGGACACTGCATTGTTATTTAAATAAGAAACATTACATGGCGTCAGAAGTGTTTCTGAGGCCTGTTGAATTAGTTTATTTGAAATTGAGACGTTCAGACCACCTAAGGAACTGAAATTGGCCGAAAATGCAGTCGCCAACTGGAAACTTTTCAAACAACGATTTGAAATTTTTGTCACAGCGTCAGGTAAGGAGTCGACATCAGAATCACGCTAAATAGCCATGTTACTTAATTGTATTGGTGAAAATGCTCTGGAAGTTTTTAACAACTTAACTCTTCAAGGTGAAAATTTGACATTGAGTAAAGTGTACACTGCATTTGAAGAATATATTAAGCTACGTTCGAATGCTGTTATTGATCGTCACAAGTTTTTCTCTCGAACGCAACAAATAAATGAACCGTTCGATAATTTTTCAAATAATTTTTAAAAATTAGTAAAAAACTGTAATTTTGGTGATCAAGAAGAGTCATTGCTACGTGACCGTTTTATTGTGGCAATTAATGACGAAGTAATACAACAGAGACTCCTATGTGAAGCTGATCTTACAGTTCGTAGAGCAACCCATATTTGCTGTGCTGCAGAAATAAGCAAACTCCAACAGAAGACACTGAAGATGAATGTTCAATGTGAAGAAACTGCAAATGTTGATGTCATCAGAGGAAGAAAAATTAACAAACATCCTGGTATGAAATCTTCACTTAACAATGATGGTGAGGTGTCTCCATCATTTGACTGTTGGAAATGTGGATACAAGCATCGACGTGGAAAGTGTCCAGCTAATGGTAAGCAGTGCAACAGATGTGGCAAACTCAATCATTTTGTGTCAGGATGCAAGCAAAGAAGTCCACACCAAGCTGTAAATGAGCTCCAAACCCTTAATGTTAGTGAGTTTTATGTGGAATCAATGTCTACAAGTAAGCATCCCTCAAAAAGCTGGAAACAGGCTGTTAAAATAGGTAACAAGGTAATTGATTTTAAGTCAGATACAGGAGCTGACTGCAATGTAATGCCTACTAGTATTTTCAATGAGATAAATTTCGTAACAAACCCTACAGTTCAACCGGCAAAGATAACCATTGTTTGTTATACAAATGACAAACGCAGAGCATGCGGCTTCGTAACGTTACAATGCAGTGTTAATGGGGCAAACTGGCAAGTCAAGTTTGTTCTACTTGACTCTACTAATGTGCCTATACTGGGTCTGAATGCTTGTAAAGTAATGAAGTTAACAACCAGGTCAAATAGTGTAAATATAGATGTGGTTTAACACAGTTGTTCTAGTAACACATCAGAATTAAAGGTATGTAATGATGTAAAGTCAAGCTTTGTTGCACAAAACAAAGATCTTTTTGAAGGTGTAGGGTGTTATCCTAAAGAATATGATATTGTCCTTAAAGATAATGTTGTACCTGCAGTTAATTCCAGTCACAGAGTACCATTTTCAATTTAAAATAAACTCAACAAAACACTGAAAAATCTTGAAAGTAATAACATAATTGAAAAAGTTAACTATGTGACTGACTAGGTGAATATCACTATTGTTGAAAAGCCGAATGGTTCCCTGAGGTTATGTCTAAACCCTCATCATCTTGATAACAGTCTTAAGCCTGAAAAATACCCAATTCCAACACTTGATGAGTTGAGCTCTAATTTAACTGGAAAAAATTTTTTTACAGTATTAGACATAAAGGATGGTTTCCATCAAGTTAAACTAACTGACAAAAGTAGTGATGTCTGTACTTTTATCACACCCTTTGGTAAATACAAATACAAGAGATTACCATTCGGCTTGTTAACTGCTCCAGAGGTAAGTTATTCCAAAGATTTAATATGAATTTATTTGGTGAGATTGATGGTATAAGTGTTTATTTTGATGACTTGATAGTAGCTGGCTGTAATGAAGAGGAGAACGATTCTATGTTGGCTCAAGTATTTGAAAGAGCTCGAAAAAATTGTGTGAAGTTTAATGTAGACAAGTTACAATATAAGGTTCATCAAGTACGGTACCTTGGACTTCAGTTCAGTGAACAGGGTGTAAGTCCAGATCCAAATCAGGTTGAAGCAATAACTTCACTGAAGGCTCCAACAAACAAAAAAAAGCTTCTCAAAATACTTGGGATGGTTAATTTTTTGTCTAGGTTTATCCCAAATGTGTCTGAATTAACTGCATCACTACGACCACTGACAAAAGGGTAGGTGCCTTGGAATTGGACACCAGATCATGGAGCAGCTTTGAAAAGTCGAAAGCATTTATTTCTCATTCTCCTGTGTTAAAATTGTTTGATATGTTAAAACTTATAACTATACAGGCAGATGCATCTCAGAATGGCCTTGGTGCCTGCTTGTTGCAGAATGGTCAGCCTGTATCTTTCGCATCACGTAGTTTGACAGACACTGAAAAACATTACCCACAAATTGAAAAATAATTTTTAGCCATTTGTTTTGCATTAGAAAGGTTTCACCAGTATGTCTATGGAGTTCAGGTTAAAATACTCACTGATCATAAATGTATAGTGTAGATTGTTCAGAAAGATGTGCATAAGATAACACCAAGACTTCAAAGGCTCAAATTAAGACTTTAAATTACAAAGTTGAAGTTGAATACATCCCAGGCACAAAAATGTTTATTGCTGATTTGTTATCATGGTCATACTTACCCAATAGTCAACCAGAAACTGAGACCCATAACGAAATTTAACACGGTCGAAGTCTAGATGTAGCAATGAGTAATACCTACTAGAATCACTCAATTTCAGGTTGAAACAAAAAATGATGTAACAATGAACACAGTCTCTTAATATTTTTTGGAAGGTTGGCCTGCATCTAAGGACAAAGTTAGTCCTTGTGCTCAATCATTCTGGTCTCATAGACAAGATATTACTCTTCACAATGGCATGTTGTTTTTGAGTGACAAAATTATTGTACCCAATAGCCTTAAAAATAACATGCTCCTTCAAGCACATGCGTCACACCTAGGTATAGGAAAAACTAAACAAAGACTTAGGCAGTTACTTTACTGGCCAGGGAGCCGATTAAATATCGCTTTTACGTGCAGCACAAAATTTGCACCTGCGCTGCGTTGCTTTGGTATTAAATATACAAATATGCAGGTGCAAGTGGTCACGTGACGGCGCAAAGTGCCTGAAAATCTGCAACTAGCAAATGACTCGACGCAAGTGTATCTGCACCCTTCGCGCATGCGCATTGGACAATTTTCTGGTGTGTGAAAGTGAATTACGGTAACATAAAAGTTGGATATCTTCATCTGTATCCACTGTTCTATGAACGTTAATTATTTACATTTTCGTGAACACGTTTAATCTTTTAATAGTTACGAAGTACAGTAGAAGTACGAAACGTAAATGTTTTTTTTTTTTTTTACGAAAGAAGCAATTAAAAATGGTCAACGATTTATTATCCTTTCCGCGGAATATATTTTAAGGGCATTTTTCCGTGGCACACGACGAGAAAATAGAGTTGGTTTGTTGTTGAGGTTATTTGTACCCTTAAAAACTTTGTTTAATTTTACACATTTATGCAAATGATAATGTAAATAAATAGCTACTATGTTTTGCAAGTACCTGTTTGGCTAATTTCTTGGAACAGTGACATTACCTCTCTATTTTCCTTGCTGGGATGGGTGGTTTCAACATCACATCTATCTCACCGACTTGTTTCCACATTACACATGCTTTATATTTAAGAGTGATGCTGTTGGGATTCTCTTTATTTCTTAAAACGGGAGGGCTATCAATTTAGTTTTAAGTCTTTCGTGAGACTTGCTGTCTACACATATCACACCCTTTCTCGGTGAACATTGAACTTACAATAATCTAGACCTAATTAAATTTATTGCAGTATACTTAGTTGTACGAAAGCCACTCGTACCTATTCACTACACACTAGCAATGAATTATTTAGAAATAATCAACGTATCACGATTTGATAATTTACGACTCGCTGAAAGACGAATGCCATGCCACACAAGTTAAAATAACTTACGTAAATTTCAAAACAAGGTCACTCAAATTAATACCAGCACAAATATAAAAAGTATACGTAATTTTTGCTCTAATCGCGTCACACGTCTATCATTTTAGGCACTTTATTTTCCGTTAGCAACATAAAGTATGTAAAAACTGGTTACAGACGAAAACCACTCCGTGTTCCAATTGTATTACAAAAATGCTACTCTCTATAAATATAGTACTTAATCATTCACGAACAATCTCATTCAATAAAAATGAACACACACATTCACTACACTGAAACCACGACATTATATAAATTAATTTTTCAAACTTCAAAACGCAACTACGACATATACGTTTATAATGAAAACTTTGTGACAATATTCCTTCATAACTTGATATGAAACTACACTTTTACATCCTCGTACAAGCACAAGAAAACTACACAATTTGAAGTTACGAAAAATATAACCAAAACAGTACTTTTAGCACGAGAAATGTTCACTGCTAAGTTACATGGAAGCTATCTGCATGTAAACACGCGGTGTGCAGACAATTTTTGTCGACAATGTGGCAGTGAGAAAGATGTTACAAATTTTCTGGTAGGTTTGTGAAAACTGGAGAGAGGAGGAAGTTGCGCCGAGCCTAAATAGGTTCCACCCCTTGCGTCTTGCGTTTTCGAGTATATTTAATTCCAACTACGACTCGAGGTGCAGTTGCAAAGCAGATTTACTTGCGTTGCGCTGCGTCGGGGCAAAACGCAAGTGGTGATATTTAATCGGCCCCCTGGTATCAGTAGGGACATAGAGAACTTCGTTGCAAATTGTAAAACTTGTGAAAAATTCCTGGTCTAAAGTAAAAGAACCTTTAATGCCACACAAATTGACAAGTCTACCTTTTGAGAAAGTAGGTGTAGATATTTTTTAAATTAGTGGCCATAACTATACTTAGCATTGATGGACTATTACTCTAAACTCGAGTCATAGTTGGAATAAATTAAACTCGAAAACGCAAGACGCAAGGGGCGGAGACTATTTTGGCACGACGTAACTGCCTCCCCTCTACAACTTACACAAGCCAATCAGAAAATTTGTAACATCATTCTCACTGCCACTTGAACGGCAAAAGCTGTCTGCACACCCGCGTGCTTACATGCAGATATAGCTTCCATGTAACAGTGAACATTTCTCGCGCTAAAAGTAATGTTTTAGTTAAATTTTTCGTAACCTCAAATTTTTTAGCCTTCTCGTGATTAAACAAGGATGTAAGAAGTATAGGTTCATATCAAATTTTGAAGGCAAATTGTTACAAAGTTTTTATTACAAGTGTATATGACGTAGTTGTGTTTTGAAGTGTGAAAGTAAATTTCCATAATGTCGTGGTTCTTTCAGTGTAGTGGATGCGTGTGTTCATTTTTGTGTTCGTGAATAATTGCTTTATTTATGGAGAGCAGCATTTTTGTAACACAATTGGAACACATCAGAGTGGTTTTCGTCTGTAACTAGCTTTTACATACTTTATTTTGCTAACAGAAAATAAAGTGCCTAAAGTGATAGACGTGTGACGCGATTAGAGCAAAAATTATGTATACATTTTATAGTTGTTCTGATATTCATTTGAGTGGACTAGTTTTGATATTCACGTAAGTTATTTTAACTTGTGTGGCATGGTATTTGTGAGTGTTGGCCTACTACCTAATGGGCTATACATGTGGCATTCGTCTTTCACTGAGTCGTAAATCGTAATACGTTGATTATTTCTAAATAATTCATTGCTAATGTGTAGTGAATACGAGTGGCGTTCGTACAGCTATACTGCAATAAATTAAATTAGGTATAGATTATTGTAGGTTTAATGTTCACCGAGATAGGGTGTGATATGTGTAGACAGCAAGTTTCACGAAAGACTTAAAACTGAAATGGTAGTCCTACCGTTTTATGAAATAAAGAGAATCCCAACAGCATCACTCTTAAATATAATGCACGTATGTGGAAACAAGTCGGCAAGAAATATGTGATGTTGAAACACCCCATCCAAGCAAGGAAAATAGAGAGGTAATGTCACTGTTCTAAGCAATTAGCCAAACAGGTACTTGCAAAACATATTCGCTATTTATTTACATTAACATTTTCATAAAAGTTTTAAGCAAAGTTTTTAACTGTACAAATAACCTCGTCACAAACCAACTCTATTTTCTCGTCGTGTGCCACGGAAAAATACCCTCAAAATATATTCCGGGGAAAGGATAAATCGTTGACCATTTTTAATTGCTTCTTTAGTAAAAAACATTTCAGTTTCGTACTTCTACTGTACTTAGTAACTATTAAAAGCGGAAATGTGTACACGAAAACGTAAACAATTAAAGTTCATGTAACACTGGATACAGATAAAGATATCCAACTTTTATGTTAATTCACTTTCACACACCCAAAAATTGTCCAATGCTCATGCGCGAAAGGCGCAGATATACTTGCGTCGAGCCATTTGCTAGTCGCAGATTTTCAAGCAATTTGCGCCGTCACGTGACCACTTGCACCTGCGTATTTGTATATTTAATACCAAAGCAACGCAGCCCAGGTGCAGATTTTGCGCTGCACCTCTCAAAAGTGATATTTAATCGGCCCGCCGAAAATTGTCCAATACACATGTGCGAAGGGCGCAGATATACTTGCGTCGAGCGATTTGCTAGTCGCAGATTTTCAGGCACTTTGCACCATCACGTGACCACTTGCACCTGCGTATTTGTATATTTAATACCAAAGCAATGCAGCGCAGGTGTAAATTTTACGCTGCACCTCTCAAAAGCGATATTTAATCGGCCCCCAGGGGTGCAGAAATATGTAGGGTAGGAGAACAGAAAGTTGTAGGATAGGATAACTAAAAATGGGTAGGGACATTAAAAATATTGGAGCATACGTACAGTGATATGTAGGGTAAGACCACTAAAAATATTTGGATCTTGAAGCAGGGGTGCAGAAATATACAGGATAAGAGAACAGAAAGTTGTAGGGTAGGACCACTAAATATGTTGGGTACAGACATTAAAAACTTTGGAGCAGATAGAAATATGTAGGGTAAATGGACAGAAAATTGTAGGGTAAGTGGACCGAAAATTGTAGGGTAAGTCCACTAAAAAGGTGGAGGCAGTGACATTAAAAACATGGGGCAAGGACACTACAAATTATGGGGAAATAAAATGCATGCCACGAACATTCTATGAACCATTATTTTATCAACCTTTAGTAGCGCACATTTTAAAATATTGTGCTCGAATAAGCTAACAAACCCACAAAAATAAATCCCCTACAATAAACAAGATATTACAATGTCACATACGAAAAAAATTATCCAGCCTCTAATGTTTGTCAGCAGCAAAGTTGTTTAGGCCTACCTAACTGAATTGCCTCTGACTAATGTAGCCTATTGTGAAACTACACTAGTTTGAACATTCCTACAAAAATTTACAAAGACGATTTTAATGCCTGCATCATAACTTCGTACATTGTATCAATCTTCGCCCTATGTACTGAAGAATGAATGTTAACAAATTGCAAGGCCCATCAAAAACGTATTTTTCCACTTTGGATATTAAATTCTTTCGTCTCCGACGCTATAAGTTTGTGTGGGAAGTCCTGCGATCTCTTGTTTTCTATTCTTTAGGACTACACGAAAGTTATTGTATTTATTAATGTAATTACAAAAAATACGTCGGGAAGCTAAGCTGAGTTTTCAATGCTAAACTTTCAAAACAACATGCTTGTTTATTCTCAGATATCGTTCGAGTGGTCATAGCCACTTGCAACTGCCTGTCCTGCCATTTCGCTGCAAGCGAAAAATGGCATTTGCCCTCAGTTGATAAAACTGGCAGACCACGCGAACAAACCTCATATTAAATAAATTACGTTGGGGCTTTTAAAAATATTGTAAAATATTACAAATACTCTTAAAACACATAATATAGCATAAAAATATGTTTTTAGTTGTTAAAATACATTTCTGTGACCTTTAAAACAGGCTAAATTTACCTTTAATGAATTTATTATAATATGCATACTGCATATGTCACAAAGTTAACACACATCTAAATCAATTTCTATATTGTCGAATAGCTTTCATGACTGCGAACTACGCAGGGTATCTAAAATAACATTTTTTGTACATACCTTTTATATAAAATAAGGATACTTGAAAAAAAAATTGCAAGCATATTTATGCATTCCCAGTTGTTAACATTTCCAGTTTTTGTTTATGACATACAGTACAGTTTCAGGCTACAGAGATATTCTTGTGACAATGTTTTTAATTTTTAAATGTACCTATGTAACTTCAACACATTTTTTTATGTCAGAGTAAAGTGTACGGCTCTTTCAATTTTAAAATTAAAAGTAATAAGTAGTAAAGAAAGCTAATATTTAAAAAAAAACGTAAGAGATAAGTAGAAAGTGATTAACGTGCTAAAATTTTTGTGATATTTATTTTCAAATAGACTATAATCAACTATGTAAAGGAATATTTTTTTGGGATTGTATATTTTCACTTCACACATACAATTTTTAATTGAATATGCATGTTGAAAGCAAATGCAACACTTCAATTGAGGGGTTGATTGCAAAAACCGGATTAGTCCAAAAACCAATATTTTTACATTTGCATTTCATATTGTGCAGCATGGCGGTGTGCATCAGATGGTTGAGTATGTTTCTGCAAAACAGGTTTCGTAACAGTGAAAACTGGAGGTTAATAAAGGGTGATTCTACAAGAACGGAACATGCCCATTGCATTTCTTACAAAAACTAGCAATGTCCTGGACTAGTCCGCATTTTGTAAGAAAGCTGTGTCATGCCAGTGCAATTCATAACCAAACAGAACAGTGTTATGTATGATTCAATTCATATTGAAAACTGCAATGTCGTTGCACTGAAATTAATATTAGAATAATCTTGATAGCACTACAATATGGCAAATATCGGAGTCCATTTATTTGTTTTCCATACAACAGCTGATTAATCTATGACTCACTCCATAGCAGGGATAGCTATACTACATACACTCCATTGTAGTCTTGCTTGAAGATTGCTAGCATATCACATTATAATCTATGGAGGTGTATGCTTTGTAATGGGTAGCCCTCATTGTTTTCTAATATTTATGATTGTGATTGATTTGTTTATTTAAGTGTTCGGTAACTATTACTTGTTCTTCTTTTCGTATTGTGAAATGTCACTTATAACAGATGCTCCTTCTCAGGGGCCAAGAAAACGAAAGGCAAAAGAAAAGAAAGAGGATATAATACGAAATGCAAAAGTTAAAGGAGTAGAACACACAAACCATGTTGGCAAACTGGTTCGTAAACGAATGACTGGTGATGACTGCAGGTAAGGCACATTTCATTTAACAATCCAATGAGTTGTAATGTAGGTCAGTAAAATATGCTGTTATTGGTAACGTTTATTTACCTACTTATGCAACTTACATAATGGTTTTATCGTTAGCATAATGTACTTAACCTTAACCTATATGTGAAATCTTTACAATGTTTCAATGTAAACATGTTGTACACGAATATAATAGACGAGGTTTCATGGTACTGTTGCAGGTATTCAAGATTTCATTGCTTTGAGAAGATTTCCGAGGCAGATAGAACACATATACTGGAGGAGTTCAACAAAATGGAAGACAAGAATCAACAAGATTCACATCTCTGTGGTTTGATTGCTCTCCATCGGATTGTTCGAAGGCGACTGCGAACTTCTAATGACGACAGGAAAGACCATGCAGCAGCTTACACATACAAAGTTCGTATTTCAGGTAAAGATATTCCTGTTTGCCACAAAGCTTTCATAAGTATACATGGCATTAGCAAACACCGAGTCAATAGATTGCAACAGAATCTTGTCACGACTGGCCAATCTCCAAAAGACCAACGTGGACATCACAGCAACCGGCCAACTAAGATTCCAGATGCTGTGATTCACCTCATGGAATGTCATATCAACTCATTCCAGGCACGTAAATCACATTATTCATTGCGTGATAACCCAGAGCGGAGATATCTTCCTGAAAATCTGACAGTAGTTAAGATGCATGGACTGTTTCTTAACGAATATAATATTAATGTATCCTATAAATCCTATTGGTCTGTTTTTAAAACCTTTACAATCCATTTTGGCTTTCCTAGGTCAGATACATGTAATATTTTTGATTCTATGGAACAAAAAATGAAAGCAGCTGACACACAGGAAGAGAGGCGTACGCTAGAATTAGAGAAAACCTTACATCTAAAGAGAGCAGATGCCTACCGTGCCGAAAAAAAGAAATACACTTTGAGAGCGAAGCAAGGGAACATACATTTCTTGTCATTTGACTACATGCAGAATTTACCCCTCCCTCATCTAACAAGTAATGTTGTATTTTATAGTCGCCAACTATGGTACAACACTTTTGGAATACACAACCTTGC
>PNEQ01019020.1:0-11816 GCA_003012365.1 Medauroidea extradentata
AATTAAACATTCAAAATCATTGCTCGACATCCTTAAAAAGTTTTTTATACTGCCATCGCATCTCAATTCTCCCGTCAAAGGATCTGCATCATCTCTATTCAAATCATTTAATAGATCGCTCCCGCTATAGCTTGATCTTGCCTGCAATGAAGGTCGAATCCAGTATCTTCTCGGTCGTCTACATTTAGCTAGAATAACAGACGCTGCCGCAGAAAGAACAACCTCTTCCGCACTCGACATTCTACACACTAGTTGCATGTTGCAGACAAATTAAGCAAACTGTGTACATGGTTGCAAGTACAATTTGCAAACTTCAATTGGCAACTAGCTGTCTGCAATCGAAGTTGGCAATCTTTCGTTGCCAACTCCGGTGTAAACGCGGCTTAACATTAATGCGAACAAAATAATAAGCATTGTTCAAAAGATGCGTACTGACAATAACATTTCTCGTTGCTTCAATCAGTAAATCATTTAGACTACTATGCTTCTAACTCATCACTCTCAAACCATTCGTGGGTAAACTTTTCTGGTTCTGACGTTCTGTACCTTTCTAGAATCTTACGATTGAATACAAGGCTTGCATTAAGGGTTGATGAAAGTTATTTTGTAATAATAGTGTTCTCTTGTAAGCAATTTGTATTTAAAATTAAGTTCTGCAATCTCTCTCAAAAATTACCTTTATTTTGAATAGTTTAAAATACATATCTAGCATTACCAATGTGCTTGTATAGGGACAGAGCTAAAATCTTGTTAACCAGCGAAAATCTTTTACCCCTAGGTTTAAATTTTTGACTTCTAACCAGTGATAATATGAACTGGTATGTCACATCACATACGAGAGCTGCCAATTCTTGGAAATACTGGGTGTTACACACTTCTTCTGCATTGACACCTATTAAGAGGCTATGGGAGGCCGTGCAAAGTAACGAAATCTTTGCATCACTCGTCTAAATAATTAATTAAACAATCTCATTAATAAAATCATGACCGTAGAATGATTTTGCATTACCCAAAATTGTTTATAATAGGTTTTCTTTGTTGAAATTCACTTCTGTAACAAGCTTGTATTTTCTGAAATGACAGAGGCACAACCATAATCTAATGCTGTAGTTTTTGTTTTCATCGAAGGCTAATGATTGGATAAGCCCACACACAGCTGCAGTATTTATTTTTAGGTTATGAGTTTTATGTAAGGGAGAGTAGCACAACAGTATAAACTTGTGAAAAGTATGCAAATACTGGACATGTGCAACCCATTTGCAATGAACAGTATCAATTTTCAAATGCTACTTCACATCAGCAGAGGGTCGTGATTTTTGTCACAAATTGTCGGTATTAAATGTAAGCTGGAAATTTTTAAAGTAAAAGAAAACTTTAGAAAAGCATTAGTGTTATGTAATAGGCAGAAACAACTTTTCATATTTTAATGAATTTATATTTCGTACCTCTTTTGAACCCTGCAAAAAACCACATGATTGCTATGTCCAAGTATTTTGTAAGTTATATAGTATCTGTAATATGCCTAAATGAAAGTAATCACAGATATTAACAGAACTGCAGTAAGCCTACAATGAAATCATATTCCAGTCTATAAGATGTGCACTATTTTTACTATACGGTATTTGCTCTCGTGTAAAATTGTTTGCAAGAACCTATTCTGTGAAATATTAGGTGTGTTTTATATTCATCTACATGTTAGCTAATACATGTTGCTCATTTCAAATGACTATCAACACAGCAAAATGGCTTCAATGCTGGAATATGCAGCGGCAGAGTGGGATATATGTATGTTGTAGCTGAGGTGCAGGAACTGGCGAAGGTACAAAGTAGGGCACCGAGAAGGGTGAAGGGTAGGCCCTCGGTGGAGAAGGCAGGGGCAGGTTGGAAGGAGTAAGGTAGTTAATTGGTAGGCCATCTGTATAGAAGGAAATGAGATGGAGTGAAGGACAGAAGGAGAGTTAAGACACTGGTAAAAACTGTAAGCCTATAGTGACGATTGTGAGGGTTTCCCCGCCAGCTAAGGGAAAGTATAGTGGAATATTAACACCAGTGAGAAGATTCAAAGGGCATGGTGGAGAACGGAGCGGTGGAGACAGTCTATGCTCGTGATGTCGGCCGTATTTTGTAAGATCACTTGGTGACTGTGTAGGGAGTTGGAAGGTGTAGGAAGGGTAGGACAGGTTTGTGTAGAGGGGCAGGATAGAGTCATCTCGCCACAGGATGACAGTTAAATTACGAGTTTATTATGCACAGGGAGAGGGGCGTCACCTTGAAAACACTTTTGTGCTTAATTATTCTGCCTTTTACTGTATATGGCAGGCTATTAAGTTTTCTATTCAACTTGATATAGGCCAATTGCCAGTACATTAAATTTCAAAGTAAGTAAACTATAATTTTCTTTACGTACGACTCATGTTCATCACTGTAGAAACATTTTCTATTAATAAACTTTACCTGTAAAACCAATAGTTTAGTCCCTACACGATGAGTAGCTACTCTTGATATTTACCCATTACTTGCTATTTATATTTCGTTATCACTACTGCAACTAGCTGCATGACAGACAAAATATTAATACAATCTACCAGTAGGCCTCTGTTAAATACATGTTCGACACGAGTTCATTTCTTACTAAATTCCACTGATTTGCCGTGTTTGCAACACTAAAAAAAAAGCTTTAATAACTATGTTAAAGTATTTCATTTGTATCACAATTTTACATTTTATCAAATTGACATAACACAAGTAAACTCTCCTGCGAGTCATATTCGGCTGCATCGATGGCTAATGCGTAGCAAACAGAATGAAATGCATAAAACATATTCCGTGTAATAAAACCTTTCATTAATGTCATATAATGAGCATTCAATCGCCTATACGTATTTTGGAAATATGCTTTTCTGCTTTGCTCGTGTTTACATTTACAATCAGCTGATGCTGCCACCAGGGAATAAATATGCACCAAACTGTTAGATCAGAGGCGCAAACATACAAAACGTAATAGCTTTCTTGTTTTCACAGAAAATTGGAAATTTATTGTAAAATAGGATATCCAACTGCTGTTTACTGTCAAAGCAGAACTTCTGACGTCACTTCCTTTGACGAAAAGCTTTGCGTTAAAGGAGACTATAACGTTTGAAGTAAATATTGTCGTATAATCACTCAAGGAAAGTGAAACGCTATTTTGAAAGTGAACGGAAAGCAAATTGCTTCGTTAGTCAACTTTGCGTCGGTGGTACATAATAAGCCCGCAGGGTAGTATACGGCATGGCCACCCTCTGTTTCATTATTACATTTAGCACTGCTGAATTTTTACTCAAGAATACCATTCCGTCAAAATAATTTAATGGTTTTGAAGTGCGGGAAGTGAGATTTGGGATTTTGGAATAATCTCGCAACAACTCAAGAATCGGGCCCCTCAGTGAAATCACACGAGTAAAATTTTCACTCACGTGATTTCATTGAGTAACTGAGAGTAAAATTCATTTGTTTATGTGGAAAGTGAAAAAAAATGGGAGAAAAGCACTTGTCACATTTTGAAAAGTTATTGTAATTTAATTAGGCCTAGGCCGTGTCTCAATTCACAGAAAGAGTGCTCTTTTGTGCTCTCACTGTCGCAAATACATCACAACCACGGTCGTAGAAGAACAGGTCTGGACACTCGCCAATCTAACAATGTATTTTGCTTGAACCCCTTGTTGTTTGGCTGTAGTTCGTCAAGTTACAGAGAATGTCGTACTTTTTGGCGCTGTAATTCGGGCGGTCGGACTCAAACACCATCCACTTTTTTCCATTGTTTAATTTATAAAGTAAATAAAGATTGCTGGAGCCTTTTCTTATATTTGTGAGCGAAGAAAGTACTTCATAAATTGATAAAAAATACGTTTTGATAAATTGTTTATCTTAGTGGAACGAAGTGGGCGGAGTTTAGTCCGACCGCCGTAACATCAGCGCCAATAAAACACAATATTCTCGGTAACTTGGTGAACTACAGCCAAACAACAAGGGGGTCAAGTTTCCAGGCGAGTGTCCAGACCTGTTCTACGACAGTGGTCACAACTTCGTCAGAGAGAGCACTCTCTGTCTCTGTCCGCCGAGAGTATGAAAGAGCGAGAGCACGAATTTGTATACTTGCTCTTGCTCTCTCGTGTCTGTGGCGTACTCCATCTTGATTACAATTATGGTTTGAGGTTACAGAAGAAACGTGCAATGTACATTACAAATAATTCAATATTTTTACAAATACATATAATTATTTCCATTGAACAGTTGCCGATGGCGAGATATGCAGTAAACCTTTTCGGCCGTAATATGCCATTAAATACATGAAATAAACAATTTTGGCATCGCCTATAAACAGTTATTCCCGCTTGAAATACGACCATGGTAAAATTAGAAATTATTATATGAATCGTCTACAAATGTATTTAATATGTTTATAATTTGTATTAATGAAACGTACGCACTTGTAACCTTTGCATAGTTTGTTTACAAACACGATAGACCATCGTCCCAACTGGGGTAAATTTTTGAAACTGTCGGAATAATTTTGCTAGAGGAATGGTGCCATTCCGCTACCGGAATCAAAAAGTGCAATTTTTGAACACTCGATACCAGAATTACGATCAGCGTTGCCAACTCGTACGATCCATATGGAAATGTAAGATAATTCGAGCATCTGTACGATGTACGATCCAAACACGTATGGTATACCCTAAATGTACAATAATTAACTAACTTGGCTCGTTAATCAAATGTCTACCAAGGTTTATAGATCTCTCTAGAAATATATATAATATATTAAAAAACAGCTCTAAGAGACAAGCAGGTTTGCAAAAGCTTCAGGAGTTTTGTAACGTGGATCCTCATAAGACACTGAAGCCATCCCGGACAAAGAAGTAAGCAATATTAAGTTTCTAGGTGTTACCGTAGATAACCATTTAACTTGGAAAGAACACACAATCATGTTATACAAAACAAATTGAGTTCCATGTGCTTTGCTATGTCAATGATAAAAAAATAAGTGATCAAACCACAGTTTTGTGTTGTTACTTCGTCAATATTCAGTCACTAATAAGCTACGGCATCATATTCTGGGGCAGATCGACAAACTGGCAGACTGCTTTTAAACTGCATAAGAAAATAGTGCGCATAATAACTGGCGCAGGCTACAGAAGTCAATGTAAACTGTTGTTCGGGGAAAACCAGATAATGACCCTACCTTGTCTGTACATATACCACTGTATCTTGTTCTACACTAACAACATAACACCTATCACAAACAACAATGTACACAGTCATACTACCAGGTATGCTAACCAACTACATCTATTCCCTCACAGAACTAAAAAATCCTCACTAAGTCCCTTTCACTCTGGCATAAAACTAATAAACAGACTACCAACATCCATAAAAACAATAAAAAACTACACTGTATTCAAAATAAAACTCAAAAGCTACCTCCTGAGTATGGCTGTCTACTCTGTTGAGGACTATCTTAACATCTCGTAAGCCAATTAGCTAGGTACTTGAACCTGTATCATTGTTAACTTAATGTGACTGTAATAATGACAATCGCCTATGAAACTAGATTCATGTACATATTCTATAGTCTTGAATTGTTGTATGTATATATTTATGTATGTATGTAATGCTCGTATGCTTATACTGTATACCTTCTGACAAATCCAATCTATATTGGGTGTATAATGGTTGCTACTAAATAAATAAATAAAAATAGATGGCTATCTCTTCTATCTGTTGTACAGCGTATAATAGAGCAGTGGGAACCACTGAAGCTGTGTTTCATGCATCTGAATGTCTCTCACGTTGGTGTTCTTGCAATGGAACAGATATTGACTATAATGAATGATCCCCAAAGCAAACTGTACTACTTTTTTCTCCACTGGGTGTTAACTAAGTTAGAATCCAAACAAACTATTTCAGAGTGAACATTCATTGGTTACAGTGCTCCACCAAAACTGACTCTTGTGTACAAGGAATTGCTCTGTGTGTATGTGAAGCGACACTATGTTTTGCTGACTGGTCTAGACAATATTAATCCTGACCGTTGTGAAAATTCCTCATTGCCACTGGTTCCACTGCAGAATATGTACTTGGGAATTAAGGTGATGCAAGAAATGTTACGGCCTGATATAGCCAGTAGGAAAGATCTCCATGAAGAAGTAAGGACCAGATGCTGGGGATCTCATTGTTGAAGAAGCAAACAACTAAGGCAACGGTATGACTTTAGCAGCAGCTCTGTGTTTAGTTTGATGTCAAGTTTACATCCTTCAACAGCACTTTCCAAAAGTGAAACACGACCTCAAACCCCGATGCCACTAGCAAGATTAAGGGCAACGAAGTGACTGATTTTTTAAAATTTTTGATTGTTGTTGCGTGGTACAAGAATCAGAGAAAAATTTCAAGTTGACTGACCATGAAAAAGTATTTTTTAGCATTTTTTAACGAAGTTATGACTACTTTTTTGGAGTTTTATGCGTTCCTGGAAATATCGGAAACTACAAAAAATTGGGCGGGATGACTTCGTAGAATATCTCGTTAGGTATGATACTTCGGCCTAAAACCATTTTCGAAAGTAATAGATAAATACATTAATTAAAATAGCAGTTTAACTTTCTAGTATGAAGTTTTCTTTTTATAGCAGATATTTCATCTGCTGATTTTTGCTGTAAAGAGGTTTTATTTCTGGAATAACTGCTCGGTATTCTCTTGTCTGGTCTTTCAAGTTTATGTTAAGCACTGGTTCACTTCAACTAAACTGCAAATGCAAGTCCTCAAATGGCAGTTATTGTGGGGTGTGTCGCGCGTCAGTATATAACCCAATATGCGCTGTACTGATATGCTATCTATTGGCAGACGGCGTTCCTTTCTGCGCATACACTGGCTACCTTGGAGTTGACGTCAAGGTGAGAAGAGTGGTGGGGGGGTTTCCTCGGTAACGTGAGCGCTGTGTAGATAGCCGGCCGAGGGTGGATGGATGATGTCACTAGCAGTCTTGCAGCTGCCGCATGTTCGTTATCTGTTCGCCACGCAGTACCACAGCAGCCAGTTACACATATTTAAAATAACTCGTAGACGAAACACATTTTTAAGTCTAATAGACAGTGGATTACAAGCGCAATTACAATATTACGACTATTTTCGTAGTAACTCAGTAAAAATACTGACAGAATTATTGTCATTATTCAGCCGCCCCCACCTCCCCCACAGACCAATCTTAATAAAGTAAGTTAACACGTGAAAAACAAAGATTTCAATCATAAGATCAGGGGCATATTCAGAAAAAAAAGGGGGGGGGGAGTGTCACAGGAGTTATGACCCCTTTCTCCAAACCCAAGGTCAAAATTTGAATTATATACCGGAGACAATAACAAAACATAAAAATTGAAATCACGCTATTGTAACAGTAAGTGTATATTTAATATTTTTAAGTATGTAAAATGCTTAAAAAACACTATTTTGCTCCTTGAAAACCCAGTTTCTTCCCAGAGGAGGACTTCCACATCACCCAACTTTAATTTTTAGGAACGGTGACCTTCTCCAAAACCAAAGTCGAGATCCACTCCTGCATAAGTTAAGCACAAAAATTATATACATATAACCCATTTTACGTCTATTGACGAAGCTAGAAGCGCGTGTTGTCATGAGATTACTTCTATGATAGTATGGCCATTGTTGTCCGCATAGGAAAATAAATGAGTAAATGTGCGCGACTTGACTGAGTGGCAGGATGGAGGCAAGGTTGAGGCGGTGGTGGGGCAGCGGTAGCTGAAGAGTCAGACCCCTCGCCTTCTACCAAGGCGATACTGGTTAGATTCCCGGCAGGGCCGGTCCCCGGATTTTCGCATGTGGGAATCGTGCCAGACAATGCCGCTGGTTGGCGGGTTTTCTCGGGGATCTCCCATTTCTCCCGCTCATTCATTCCAGCACTGCTCCATACCCACATCAAATCATCCCTCACCAGCGCTGAAGACCTCAATGTTAAGCACTGACTAAAACCTCTTGACTCACTCGAGGCAGTGGTCTGATAGAGACGTCACTTCGCTGCCTGCGCAAAAAGAAGATAAGTGCATTTGTACATCGCAGCATTGTGGACGTGTACGTGAAGTTTACTGATGTTTAAAAATTCAATTATAATACATTTCATACGTTTATTTGCATCGTTGCAACGTGTTGATTTAAAACCGAACATGGAAAACTAAATCAGTAAAAAACGTCATTCTAATAAGAAAATTAATGTCAACATTAATAATGATAAGTATGTCTGCTGCATAATGTAACAAGTTATTTTATAAATTAGTAAACTGACGACGTGTACCTCTACTCTATGTAGCTCCTCAGGTGTGTCCACTAACAATTTAGTCAGAATGTAACAAAGATATATTATACAAAAATTAAAACATGCAGCAATATTCTAACATGGTTTTTGTTTTTAGGATTTGTGTTGCTCCTAATTAGTGTTAAAACGTGTGATAAGCTAGTAGAGTAAATATTTGATACAAAAAATACCATGTTTTACCTATACGTGACAAAATATAAAAGCCCATCGTCCAGGTAGCAATCGAGACCACTGGTGTTTTCAAATTAACTACTCTAGCATATAGTTGGAAATCTGGAGAACTGAATAGTAAAAAGTAGAATAAAACTACTACAAATTACATTATTAATGTTTCAACTATTTTTGTGGCTCTGCAAATATTAAAAAAAAAAAATTATTGTACGGGGATGTTTTCTTTACGAACGAAACGTTGTATATGTTTGGAACTGATTTCTACACAATAATAAAACCATGGCTTATAGCCTAAATTATTGAAGTGCCTATACACATTTTGAGGATAACGTCTTTGAAGTATAATTTGCTGTTTACAAAAATATTAACAAAAAACGCTGAAATATTAATTAATAAGCTATATGAACCAAATTAGTTCTCATGTTTAAAAATGTTTATCACTTTAGCTACTCCTTGCATATGCTCAGTGTTGCCAATCCAGCCATTCCAAATTCCACAGACACAACTAAATTCCATACAATTTGGCAGAGAAACAACTGCAACAACTTGCCTTATCGCCCCCTCCTTCACTTTATTCTCTTATTTTTGTGTGTCCGAGTGGTCAGACCACTTGACTCCCACCAAGGCGATTCGGGTTCGATCCACCGTGGGATCGGTCACCAAATTTTCTCTCGGGGAAAACGTGACTGGAGTTTCCTCTGGCCGGCGGGTTTTTCTCGAGGATCTCCTGTTTCCCCTGTATTTCTCATTAATCACTTCTCTATTGCAGGATTTCATTTCATCCTTCAGGATATGCAGGTGCCTATGGACTGCCAATCAGATGTTTGCACTCGGATTACGGTACCCTGTCCTCGGGTACTTTTCCCCATTAAAAACAAAAGAAACAACTTTACCTTTATTAAGCTCTTCCGTAACAAACCAAACCTCTTTTCTGAACACTCGATGGCCATCTCTCTCAGCCGCGAACATAAGAAGCATAAAACAAAACAGATGGTCTTCGAACTATGTAACCGTTTTACACACATTCAATGATCCCAAAATTTTCGCTGTCACTGTTTCAGCACCCTCCTCTCCTCCTTCCCCCAGCGCACAGGCCTTTTCCTTACGCGTCGTGCTCACCTATGTACAATGAGTTCAACAGAATAAATTTTTGGAATATATTGTTCCTGAGATTTTGATTTCAAGCATCCACTTTCACGTTCAGTTATAATTATTTAATTATTTCATATTTAAAACTACATTGATAAAATATAAATAGGAAATATATTTTTCTACAGCACGTCCCCCACATATCTCGCACAGCTTTTCATTCCACGCAAAATTTACAAACCATTTTCAAATTCCATACATTTTGTGGAATTCCACACACTTTGGCAACACTGTATGCAAGCACCACTTAGAACTGCATTCTTTGACGCATGGGATAATGTCTTTTTCTTATCCACACAGAAAAAAATTTGTTAGTGGGCACAAAATATTTTGTTGGTATTCACCTTGCAAAATTATTTTTGTAGTGACAACAAAAAAAAAACATATCACATCCTTTTTACCATGAAATACAGGGGCAGTTAAACACAGCACAACAAAATACATGCATACTTGTTATTCATTGCGACTTAGGAACTGAACTTAAAATAGTGGAATGAGACGAAAACTTTTGGGAAGCAAATATGGTACCCAATTTACATAGGTTTATTTATGAATGTTTTCTTCCAGAAATTGCCGATTCCTGGCATGTTCGAGGACTGCATTGTAAAGACCCGACATACATAAAAAATGCACAGGCTGAACAGAAAAGTAAAGAGGACAAGAATAACGATAGTAAATATCATTCCATAAACTCACCTTTGTTTGATTTTTGCTGAAATGTCTGACTAGTATGTTCAAGAAAAGAAAACATATTGATTCCAAAGACTTGATATGCGGGAAATATGCCTTTGTGACCTGAAAATCCCAAATTGTGCATCGGAATATGCCGAAGTAAAACTTATTTGCCTTTCTCCAAATTCAAATTGTGTTGAGATTAAACTTACAAAACAATACTTTTAGGTTAGTGTGATAATATGAGATTATTTGTTTACTTTGTAGTGTCAAACTTATTGGATAAACATTTAAATAAAATAATTACTTACATAATGCTTATATTGATTGTTAATCATATTTATCTATGGTTTGTAAAATGTATTTTTTAATGTTTAAAAAATGTATGAATTTTTATGAGACAATATAACTGTATGATTATTACAGGACCAAGAAATTACATTTAGTTACAATCAAGTTGCCAGCAAGATCCAGTGATGTTTCAGCTTAGTGCTGTTATATTTCGATGTACTTTGCTGCTTTATATTTGTAACAACGTTAGCCCTACTTATAAAATGGTAATACTTATGAATGTTAATGTCTAGTGATTTTAATTTGTAGGGTTGTGTTTCAGGCTTTACTTTCCAGAAACATCTGGGCTTTGGGAGAAAAGTTTTCATTAAAAATGTTTAATTTTTACACTATCCCGCTCGAAGGAAACGAACAGGTTTAGAGTATATTTCAATATTGTTAAATTTCAGTCTTGGTTAAATGTTGAGTTTTTTAATAGGTTTGTTCGCGTGGTCTGCCAGTCTGCCAGTTTTGTGCCAGTTCTGCTAGTTTTCTGCCAGAAGGCGTTCGTTTTACCGGAAGTGTTTTTTTGGTATGTTGTTCGGGTGGGACTAGCAGATGCCAGTTTTGCCAGAAATGACTGCCATTTCTGCCCATGCTCGGCGAGTAAGGGCAGAACTGGCAGCAATAAAAAAACGTCACGTGTGACGTCACATGGCAATGCTTGTTCAAAACAAACTCTCTCGTCACGTGTTAAACAGTGATATAATTTTTGTCACTGCTGTAATAATTCAGTAATAGAAGAACTGTGCAAATTCATTTGTTTTCCGAATTAATTAAAATCACCGTATTCACGAACAAAGCCAGAAATGTTGCAGCGTACTCGTAGTTCTTTTGTAAATAGTGACGAGGTTAACCTAATGGTAAACGTGCATCAAACCTATATTTACATATTTTGTGATCATTGTTTAAATAACTCCAAGATTACGTTATGTGATTTTGTATAATATGTTACGATTTCGTGTACGAGTTGTTTTACACATTAAATGTCTTTCCCAGGCATTTAGTGAAGAAATCTTGAAGCACATCAATATGGGAATTTGACTGTAAAATAGTAGAATGTAAATTTCGTATTATATGGAGAAAATTAACCAAACTTGTCCTTTAACAAGTCAAGTTACCCCACAAAATG
>PNEQ01019021.1:0-11818 GCA_003012365.1 Medauroidea extradentata
TAGAAACGGCATATAATACACCAAATTATTGAACACTGAATGTTACTTGGCTCTGTCCGCGCGCCAGCTCTGAGTCCCTGGCGGGTATGCGTTTTTCGTCCGTAAACATGTAAATAATACGAGGCAGATAACATGTCGACACACATACTAGCACAGTAACGTCGTAAGTTAGGACTTGTTTGCCACTGTGTTACTGTAGTGTACATGACGTTTACGAGGAACAATGCATACACGCCGGGGACAGAGCTGGTGCGTGCACAGTACGTGAACTGCCAAGTTTGGCAACAATGCTAGATCCTATGAAAGGAATGGTGTGATGGAAAGAGACCGGTAACCGCCCCAGGGAGGGGTGAGAGGCCGGAAAGAGTAACAAGGATAAAGATGTGGGGAGGGATGTGAAGAGTTGACTAACACCACGTGATCAAGTATGCGAGTGTGCTGCTCTCCTTCGTGAATCTGCGGAACTATTTCAGCTACGAAGAGAAATGATTCTCTAAACACACAACAGATGTGTTAGTATCGGAAACCTGAAACAAGATGGCGGGGACAAATTTCCCTTAAGGCTGAATCAGTGAGACAGCCTATGTAGCACTGCACCCAACTGTACAAACTACAAACCTCATAAAAACTGACAATCACTACCACAATCACCAGAAAAATCTCATGTGTTTTGTACAAAAGAAGCATGCATATAGGTCTATTTAACAAGTGAGTAAACAATTTGTTAGAATTTTTTTAATGGTAAAAAAATTAATAAAAGTTCATTGTTATATAAAGCATATATTAGGAGTTTTATTACCTGCTCATAGGTACACATACATGTGACTCACAACCTTAACTGATGTAAGGAATATGCTCGATATGACGGGCACATTTTTCTTATAAACAATAGACTTAAAAGTTCTTGTACCAGAAGTAAAAACATGGTGCTTTAGAAAAAAAAAAGGAGAAGTTGAATAGTCTTATGAGAAGGCATCCAAGCCACAAATGTAAAGACAAAGGCAAAAAAACTAGCTCCTACAATATTACATATTACAACTTAAGTAGCTAAAGCCCGGTACACACTAGCCATAATTCAGTATAGAATTCCGTACCAAATTCTAGCACTGCGACAGTGTGTACCACAACTACACTGGTTCCTGACAGAATTCTGTACCTAATTTCACAGATAGAGTCTGTCGTATTTTTCATTGTAGTGTATGTTCACACGCATGCAAAACGCACACTTACAGCCGCGTCGGATGCGAAGTATGCAAGCAGGGTTTCCAATGTGATTTGAATAGAAATAAAATTCTTGTTTCCTGCTAAACAATGGTTGCTGGAGTTATCAAAACCTAAATAATACAAGATAGTGTAAATTATTTGGGAGTCATATGCATGTCTTGTTTGTGAAATAGTTTTCAGGAATTCTACAGTCATACTTCATGGATTATAGCAACCAACATCATAAACAAATTTTTCTTCTTTATGTACCAAAAGTTGTTAGTAAACAGTGATAGTGTGTATTCAACATAGAAGTTTTGCTACATAATTCTGGTATAAAATCGGTATCTATGTTTATGAACAAAAATAATTTAGTAATTGAGTAGAAAATTAATGATAGTGTGTACCAGCCTTAAGCAACCAAAATCAAACAAAACTGGGGTACAGTATTTGTGAAAATGAGAAACATTAATAAACAAAGTACCAACGCTTTAACAATTGTTTATGTTTGTTGTCAAATAAGGGATGGTGTTTTTTTACATAATACCATTCAATTAAGAACAAGGTGCCAGCAAAATTTAAGTGTGAGCAACACAACTTCATAATCAGTAGAGAGCAACACTGAAGTCCCACTGTGGGCTATACAAAGCAACTGGGGAGAACATCGCAGGTACGTCTTTCTCACCAAAGCAGCAGCGAAGCTCTAACGCACCACAAATTAAAGAAAGAAGGTAACAAAATATTTTTCATGCTATGTGAACAAAGGCTTTATAAGAAAATAATAAATTTTTTTTGGTCACATCTAATTGTGGGAAAGCCATACTTTTGTCAAATGCTGGACCCTTATGAGAGACACATTTCCTCAAAAGTCCTTGCCTCTCCTCCTCGTGCTTTCCCTTCAACCCCCTCAGAAGTTTAAAAAGGTTTACCTTCACTGAATCCTTTGTATGAATGTCAATAATAGTCAAAACTAGTAATTCTCTAGCACATTTTCTTAAAGATCAGTTCTTTTTTGATTTGGTTCCAAACATTTTTTCTAAGTCAATAATTACAGTACTGTACAAAATAAGTTTTGAAGTCTAAATATGTACAAGCTGTTCAGGATAAAGTGAGCATTGGATATAATTTTCTGTGAACTATTACGCCTCCATCATTACTATTTTAAATACAAAAACTTTACTTCTACAGCTCCAATAAATACATTTATTTTAATTAATTTAAGTTTTGGGAAGTGATCAGTTCCAACAATAGCCACAGGTGGACTAAAAGGAGAGAAGGGAAGAAGGTGCAACAATAGGGGTGTTGATTCCACGGACAGGAATGAACGTACATGCTGAGGTAGGGAGTTACATTGGAAGTTCGGTGGTGGGTGAGGGGAAAGTTGAGATGGGTTCTGGAGATACGGATGAAGAAAAAGAGGTGAAAAACCAGTTAACCTATTGAATGGCCATTGACAGACGTGCCCCTTCTGGTGGCAACCTCCCTCTGGTTCTAATAAGCCCTAGTCTCAGGGTCCCTGATCTTTAAAGCCATCAGAACTAGCTTGGCAAACTCTTACATGGCCCTAAGTTTCTTGCCGGAGTGTTAGTTCATAGCCGAAGAGGGGCGCTTCAGGAAAGGGTCCGGTGGTCACTGGTCTTCCTATCAGAGTGCTGAAATGACAATGAGGTAAATAAATCTAACGGCAAGGAAATAACCTAGCAATTAAAATTACTGCAGCGGCGGTTGACAACTATCTCCCTATCAGAGCTGAGAGGAAGAAGCAAGGAGAGTTGCTTCCCTCGACGAACAACTGATTTTTGTGGCTCTTGCTCGCTTATTTATGCCCTCTTCAGGGTTGTCTGCAGTGATAGGTCAGCCACTCACCTAATGAGAGGCGGCGCGGGTACGAACGAGGTGGATCAATCCCTCGCCTTTTGCCTCTGTGCTGTGGCTAGCATGCTTCCAGGCTGTAAGTGTCTCATTTCAACATTAATTTTCCTTGCCCAAGGTTTGTGGAGTGGAAGGATAATTAAAGGAAAGCTTCACAGGTTTTTATAAATGCTTGGATTCAGGTTTGAGTACACTGGCACCTGCACGACTGACTAGGGTGTGAAGGATTAAGGCCATGATATTTAATTTAATTCAAACAATTGTAAAGAACTCTAATATTTTTAACCAAATGCTTTGAAAAAATTTGTGACTGTGTACAGTCATACAATACACAATTTTGCCAGTGTTTTTTTTTTTTTAAATAGTGTTCTGTTTGTTGGCAAAAAATTATTTTTCTTCATTTTGGCTTATTTTGACAACAAAATATAAGATATTTCAGGGGCAAAAATCTAAAAATCCATTTGGTGTATTGCCACAGAAAAATTCAGATACAAACAATGATAGGTATATGAATTAATTTGCATTAAAAAAATATTTTTGAAACCACTGCAAAACTAAAAAGCGAGGCCTTAATATAAGATGTAGGAAAATTGAATGGACAGTATCAAATGTGATACCATTTACGTATTTCTGACTGATTTACAAGCAATTTGTCACTACTTAATAACTTTCAATTACTCGTTACAACTTTTCTCAGCTACACTGTTGTATGTTTACATTATTTGATTGAATAGCCACTTTAATGACTAGCTTGAATCACTGCCGTATTCTTTCTTCATAGTTTCAATTCTCATAAAGACTGTCCCTTTAATATTTTCACAGCCTTTTCTCCAATTTCATAAGCTCTGTCAGTCACAGTTAACATTGTCGTCTGAGATAAATAACGAATGCAGTGCTACAAGTTCTCCACAAAGTTTTGTGAAGAGGTTGTGATATTTTAAAAAAGATATATGCATTTAAACTTCTAAAATACAGAAGTTTGACATTTTATAATGCCTTAATTATTAACATTATAGAAACAACTGTCCAGAACAAAATCAAAGAACTGATCTGTAAGAACAAAATGTGCAAATGATTTACTAGTTTTGACTATTATTTATGTATTTACAAAGGATTCTGTGAAGGTCAATTTCAAGCTTTCGAGGGTGGAGAGTACAAAGATGAGAGGAACAGGGACGTTTGAGGAAATACATGTCTCATAAGAGTAACATCTGACAATTTAGCTTTCCTGGAATTAGTTGCGACAACAAGCAATTTTTAGTCTTCATTTCCTGGGCTATTAGGAGTGCATACAAATTATTTTAGAAATTTTGATAAATTTAAAAATTGCAAAAGGAATTACAATACTATGAACATTAAATGAACAGTTTGTTGGTTCATTCTAGAACACAACATAGCCTATAACCCCTCACTTTTCATGCTGACGTATTTGCCGATGGCTGGAATGTTCATACGTGCAAGTTCAATATCACTAACATTCTTACAAAACAGGAAAGGGTTTGCAAAGCCCTGGAGTAGTTTGTGGTTGACGGCTACCGAACACCTGTGACACCTTCCCTTCCCAGTCCAGCTCTTAAAAGAAACACACTGCACTTCCACAGTGTTGTACACTGTTGGAGAGGAAGAGGAGGTGAAAAATCATATGTAGCTTGTGGGCCCGTATGTCAGGGTTTGGCTGATGGAAAGAGGATGCAATGTCAATGTATTTTCAACAATTCTTTTATGTATGTACAATTTAGTCATTGAAACAAACTGTAAATAAATACAATTAATAAAAAAATTTATATTATTACTTAATATTAATTTTTGAAGAACCAAACAAAAACAATTATGTAGGGAATCCTGCCTGTTAAAGGTTTAATTACAATTTTTTATCTGATCAATGCACTTTTATTAATTTGCTTTTTTGACCATTAAAAAGAAGTCAATTTTGGTAATGCAGTCCTAGAAGATAGTCTCTGACAACTTTGTGAGCAGACCTGTTACTAGTATGACGTCTTTCTAGCAAACTATTTATAATGTACTGAATTTTTTACTTAAATTCTGCCGCAAGAGTGTACACTAAAAAAATGCACTAGTCTGGCAGAAATAATTTTGTAGGATTACACTTTTTCTGGCTTCACTAATTCTTTCTTACAAATTCCTGCAAATTACAATACATAAATGTTAGCATTAAATTAGTAACACTGCAGTTTAAGCATATCTATTATGTTCTCTGAAAAACTATAGCCTTGCACTGATCAAATATGATCACCTATGCCTGAATTAGTTTTGAAGTACTGTACTTGAGAACAAGACCATGATGACTGCAAGAAAATGTGAGAGAAAAGGCAGGAGGGAATGGATGTACATTAACTCTGTTGATTAAATCCGGGAAAATTTAAGTGAATATTTTGTATGTCACATGGTTTACTATGACTAGAAAATAAATTAGAAAATGTGATTGTTTAGCTACAAAAAAGTATGAATGGAAAATCGCTTCAGTCTTCTTTATTCATCCAACCATTGGCTATGCATAGCCATTTTACAAAAGAAGTTGCATCCGAACATACGGTCAAATCACTTGGCATTAACATGTTTGCCAGTCACAGCCAATGAACATGAGGTGCTGCGAGAAAGGTTGTTATGCAGGATAATTTCATTTGTAGACTCTTACATGCTATTTACGGGAACGGTTTAATTGCCCCTAGTAGTCTAATGATTCAAGACCCTAAGAGTTGTGTACAAATGTTTCTAAGCATGACTTCCTCAGAACCACCTTAACTCTTTGCCACTGATTCCAAATCAAAATGCCAATAATTGATGCACAAAAATGTAGTCAGTCATTTTATTAAATACAAAACTTATATTTGTACATTTGAGAACAGGCTTAATGGCAAGATCATGTAAGTCCTGTAACTGTGATAGTTCTAGAAAAGTAGCATGACACTACATACCCAGACACAAATTTATACGCACACACACACATACACCGAAAATACCTTCCGATTTACACAGGTTGTAATATACAACAAAAGATGACGAAAATATGTTGTGCATTGTTCACCTAAACTCAATAATAAGGGCGTTATGACCAGTTAAAGATGAACGTTTTAAAACCATATTTTCCTAAAATATGGGAAACTACGCCACATACAAAAACAATACTGTCAGCATTGCTTAGTACTACTGGGATCGTCAAACGATAAGGGGATAGTTTCTCAAATGTCTCATCTCATATCACGTACATGTTTTATTTTATTAATTAAATGTTAAACATCTGTATTGGTCTGAAAATCAGCAACAAACTGCACCCGAATACTCATTAAAAATTAAAACAAATCGTATGTGCAATGTATGGAACGAGGTTTCGTAAGGTGGTGGTTGTAACTACTTGGCATCTTTAAATGCCTTGCAGTGTCTATCTGTCCAGCACCACTGCACATTTGCATCCATCAATCGATAAAGTGCCTCTAGTACTTCTGCCTTGTGATGCAGAAACCTCTCATAAAAATTTAAGAGGCCTAAAAAATGCCTGAAGCTCCTTTTTGTTGTTAGGTTCAGGTGCATTGTGTACTGCCACAACCTTACTAGAAAGTGGGCAAATACCTGTCTTGTCAATTCTGTGTCCCAAGAAACACACTGACTCCACCCTAAAAACAAACTTTGCAATTTTCAGCCTTAGAACAGCATGCTGCAAACGTTCCAAGACTAGACGGACACGACTCCAGTGCTTGTCGTCCCTTCCTCCTGATATCAGTATATCATCGAGCAAAACTACTGAACCCGGAACGCCATCAAGCAAGGTATCCATCAAACGCTGGAATATACCCGGACCACTACTAACACCAAATGGCAATCTCCTAACTCTAAACAATCCCTTCATGGTATTTACAGTCAGCAGATCTGCTGTTGTATCGTCAACAGTTACCTGTAAATATGCTGCCTCCAGATCCAATTTTGAGAAAAGCTGTCCTCCCTCCAGTACTGCTAATGCCTTGCTAGCAGTGGGCAACGGATAAACACAAGTGGTCCATACAGTTTACTGTTCCCCTATAATTACCGCACAACCTAATGGTCCCATCTTTCTTCAAAATGGGTATGACAGATGTTGCCCCATCTGAAAAGTCCACCGGTTCATAAACCCCCCGCTGCACCAATCTCTCTATTTCCTGGCTCACCTTGTCTCTCAGTGCAAACGGTACCGGCCGGCTCTTCCTGAAAACTGGGGTACAGTCTGATGGCACTTTGATGGTGACTTGTGACCCTATATATCTTCCTAGCTGTTCACTTGAAAAACTTCTGGAAATTCTTTGACAAACCATCCTGACAGGTCCTCCCTAACCTTGTTCACTCCCACCAGCCTAATACCTAGTGGCAAAAACCAATCACGTCCTAGCAAGTTTTGGTCCATGCCCTTGCACCACTACCAACTCCAACATCACTGGCTTGTCCATTAAGTAACACTTCCACACACCATGGTTTCCTTGGTGTTTGTCCCTGCATGTTGTACAGTGTATACTGCATATTTGCCCCTTCTAAATCACCCTCTTCAAAATGCTGCACCTGTGTCGAATCTGAATGCTGTATGTCCCTTTCACTTCAACCTGCCTGCTGCTTTTTTTTTTGTGATACACGCCTGCTCAATATGCCCTCTGTTATTACAGAAACGGCATACCATGTTAATATGCCGGCACTTATCCACTGTATGCTGACCATTACAGCGCCAACATAAAAGGTTACCCGTGGCGTCCCTTACTACCTTCCTTTGTCTTTCCACTGTTCGACTTTACCAAACCCGCCACATTTGCAATTCCTACGCCTCCATTAATCATCTTGTGTACATTCTCTTCCACCATTGTACTGCCTCTCAAGTCCGCCATATTACGTTCCATTGCTTCCATCGCCATCGCAATGTCTACCGCTTCTTTCAGGGTTAACTTCTCCTTAATGAGAAGAGCTTGTATCACTTTGTCCCTTATGCCACAAACAAGCCGGTCACGCAGCATCCTATCGAAGTCCGGAAAATTGCAATGGGTACTCAGCTTTCGGAGTTCAGCAATGTACACTGCAACTGTGTCACCCTCCTTTTGGTCGCGTTTCAGGAACTTGAAAATCTCAACAATTTCACTGAGCTTAGGGTGAAAGTGATTTGTTACTTCTGGTGAATACATCCGTCAACGATACCGACGCAGTAGACTGTGGTGACAGAAGCAAAGTCACCAGCACATACAAATCAGCGCCGCACACAGTATAAAACATTGCCCGCTTGGCATCATACTCCTTGATGTTGCTTGCAATGAAGTATAACTGTAACCGCTCATGATACAAATTCCATGACTCTTTCTGGGGCACAAACTTGCCGATGGCTCCAATTAGAGCCATGTCTGTGCTCTCACCGAATATGTTTTTTAACCTCGTCGCCAACTGTTATGTCTCGCACGTGCATTAATGGCGGTAGCATCGGGGCAACTGGTGGGAGTTGTCGCTGTTGTTATTGGTGGCGATAGTGCCAACCTGCACCACCAAATATCCCACTGCCCAACACAACTACTACAGTACACAACAGGTTTGAAAGTAGAGTGGTATTTCTTTGCTACTTCTCACTCCAAAGGTTAACGTGATGGAGTTGGGGGTACAGTGAAGCAGCTGGAGACTAAAGTAAGTCAGCGTATGCTAACTAATCACATTGTAACACCCATAGAAGTGTATGAGTCTTGTAAATCACAAATCAAAGGAATCACTTTCTTTTACTGCACTGATGACAATTTAAAAAACCAACAAATTCCTTCAGCCTCGATTTGACAATACTATTGCAGTTGAAGAAACAAGATCCTTGCACAGTTTTGTACCCTTAGATGGTTTCAGTCTAAGTTCAGAAAACATCAAAATCCACTGATTTTAAAATAATGCCCATCAGCAGAAAAATTCATCCTGTCGTACCAAAGATCTATGATTATGTTTGTTGTGTTTACAATAACAATTGGTAGCTAGGCCTTGTAACATAAAACATAGAACAAGAGCTAAAAATACAATTCTTCCACCCACATGGCCCAAGAACTTCTTAAAAACTTTCATCAAGTGACACTGTGTAGAGGAAGAAAAATGCACATCCTCAAAATACTCTCCTGACTAGAGATTACACCTGCAGCAGGAAGAACACACATCAGCATAAAAATTATCCTCAACTTTTCTCCAACAAGTCTCCTCCAACATTTTAAACAGGTACTCAATATATTTCATTTCACATTACTATACTTGTTTTTACTGAGCAATAAACATTTCAGTGTTATTTCAAATTTCATCATATTTTAGGCTCTGTAACTTTGTCACTCAAAGTAATAGAGTAAGATTATTTTTTCCCCTGAAAGAGTACATCAGGAGCTTCATGTGTCATATTAGTTAAGATTTTTAAAGTTGGTCCCCATCAAGTTTTTTTTGCCCTAAAAACCCAAGTTTTTTAAAAGTTTTGATTTTCAGGGATTTTTTTTTTTCAGAGTAGAATTGTATCACTATGTTTTCTTTAGCACACAAAATAACCATACGGTTGAATCACTGGAGGAAAAAAAAAAAAAAAAAAAAAAAAAAAAAAAAAAAAAAAAAAAAAAAGAAAGTTATTCCTCAAAGTCATTCATTACATTTTTAATCCTTAAATTGACTGAAAATTAAAGTTTTTTTTTAGATAATTTTATAAATTCACAAAGTAGTGAAGAGTATTAAAAAAAAATCTCTTATTTCAATTAAGCCAAAAAATGTACATTTAATGTGTTTCCAGTGATACTAGTACAAGGTGTATAACTCCTTTATTGAAAAAGTTATGGCCTTTCCAAAAATCCTACCCCAAAATAATGATTTTACACCATACGTACTTCCAACTAAAAATTGGCTACATTTTATAAAGTATCATTATTAAAAAATCTACAAAATTTGGAGTCAGATAAAGTGGAGTGTTGCCTGTTTGTGGGTAACCAAAGAGATATTTACATGATGAACTATGAAAATACAAAACGGTCTAATCATTTAAAGTTTAATTTTTTTAAGGACATTGTGGCAAAAAAAATTGTGAAAGTAGATTGTGTAGAGTCCAACAAAAACATTGCCGACATCTTCACCAAACAACTGGCCTCTACTAAGTTTTGTTTTTCAGAGAGAGACTTTGTTTGAAGCAACTTTTTTTTTTTTGTAGTTAAGTTACTCATTCAATTTCAAGTGATCTGTAATGTATGGTTTATGTGTGCAGATTTGTGTACCTGCAAACTTGTGTATCTGTAATTTTTTGTGTTTTGCAGACTTAAAATTGAGAGGGGGCATTCGTGATAACATTTGTATTTATGAACAGTTGAAAGAGATAACAAAAGACAATCGAGTGAGTGACTCAGGAATAAATGGTTGTGTTTGTGAACGGCTGAATTTTATTTACACCATGTAAAAGTTTACTGATGAATGTTTTTATATGCAGAGGTGGGTGGAGGGAACAAGTTGTAGGATGACACTGACAGGATACAATAATGGCTAAAAGAGAACAAAATGAAAATTAACATGAGAACGACAATGATTGTTAGGTTTAAGAAGTTAGAGTTAGTTAAGTTAGGAGTATGGCCAAATATAATTAGATGGGAAGGGCAAGAGATAGAGGAAGCTTCAGAATACAAGTACATAGGCATAATGATGCAGAGTGACGTAGGGCAGAGAAAACATGTAAATAGAGTAGGTCTGTGATAGCATCACATTCTTCTAGCGCCAATTGAGTCTAATTATACTGTAAGTAGGAATGTCAATAAGATCATAAATAAATATTTTGAAGTATATTAAATACAGAGAGGTCAAATTCATTTGATGTTCTTTCACTACTGTTGTATTCAAATAGGAAAATACACGGAACTACATGCAATGAATTGCTACCAACCGGACAAGCAATAAAGTAACTCTTGCTAATGGTGACTTATATGCAGTTACGGCTAGTTATTTTTTTCAAAGGTTAAATCCTTAGTAGGTCCACTCCCTTTATCCCGAATGACCTACACAATAGGATAGTATGTAGCAGCAGCAAGGAATTACTTTCTTAAAATCTTTAGTATTTGTTGAGGGAAATCTAGTGTTCACAATAACAAGCATTTTTTTTTGTATGTAGGAGAGAAGTTGCAGAGCAGCAGCCTAACTATGAATGTTAGATTATTTATCCAAATGGTGTCGCAATGCCCATCATGTTGCTTACGTCACACTATTTTCTTTCCAGCATTATAGTATTCAGAAAGTATGATGGAGGACGGGAAGGGCAAGGAATAGGGAAAATTATTTGGGTATCTTAGAAAGGTGAGAGGTGGACGGGAGGGGATACCAACTTTGAGAGGAACAGATGGAAAGGCTACTGCAGACGACAGGAAAATGGGTGAACTGTTCCAGGCACAATACATGTCAATGTTTGAGTCAAAGGACAAGTGGAGTAGATCATCCATAGGAGTCAAGGAGGTTAATAACAGGTTTTGTGTGAAGGACTGTGATATAGAATGGGTGATTAAGAAATCGAGGAGCAATAAGGCAGTGGGGCCAGATGGTATAGGATATAGAAGGGAAGAAGAGCATTAGGCTTGCTGGGAAGGGTGTTGAAGGGAGTTAGTTGTGAAGTGAAGGAAAAGGCTTATTGTACAATGGTTCGACCCATGTTGGAATATGCTGCCGCGGAATGGGATCCATATGTGGAGGTGGAGGTGCAAGAGCTGGAGAAGGTTCAGAGAAGGGCTGCGAGGTGGGTGATGAATAAATG
>PNEQ01019022.1:0-29638 GCA_003012365.1 Medauroidea extradentata
ACGACATCTAGGAGACGATCAGTAACTACTGGCAGCCCTATCTAGAGGACAACAATAAAACTAATTAAAAAAAAAAGATAGAAGGTGGAGCCAATGAGGGTAGCTAGGTATCAAGTCAACAGACATTAACCAAGATGGTGGGTAGACCGTACACAAATAATTACGAGACACATGCTGAACAGATCCCGGATCCCGCTCCAAGGCTCCTGCAATAGAAGGAACTATACTACACTACTTCTAGGGTTTACTATTTTTTCCTCGCCGTTTCGCTTGTATTCGTAAGTGATACACCTGTTGCCATGGTGTCAAGTCAGGAAAAGTCGGATTTTATGAGTATATTATTTACTCTACTTGCTATTTTTTGTACGCGAGTAGAATCCTACTCTAACCGGGTAAGTCGAGTGGCATTTCGTAACTCCACTCTAACAGGGTTAGCCTAGTGACATTTCGTAACGCCACTCTAACCGAGTTAGTCGAGTGACATTTCGTAACGCCACACTAACCGAGTTAGACAAGTGACATTTCGTAACGCCACTCTAACCGGGTTAGCCTAGTGACATTTCGTAACGCCACTCTAACTGGGTTAGCCGAGTGACATTTCGTAACGCCATTATAACCGGGTTAGTCGAGTGACATTTCGTAACGCCACACTAACCGAGTTAGACAAGTGACATTTCGTAACGCCACTCTAACCGGGTTAGTCGAATGACATTTCGTAACTCCAATCTAACCGGGTTAGCCTAGTGACATTTCTTAAGGCCACTCTAACCGTGTTAGTCGAGTGACATTTCGTAACGCCACTCTAACTGGGTTAGCCGAGTGACATTTCGTAACGCCATTCTAACCGGGTTAGCCGAGTGACATTTCGTAATGTCTACAGCCTCTCACCGTCAATAGGGCTGTAGGCCACCAGTAGAGAAATACAGAATTCGATGTTATTTCCCGGCAGCATACTAAACTCCAAATGTCTTTAAGCTCATTTGACGTCTCCCGTTGACAGACAATGTCGTAGTCTGGCGGAGAGAATGCTTCCAGTAACGAGGTTACGCATGCAAATAACTACACCTGAAGACTCGTGGCTATAATGAACCCGAAAAATTTGCGTTTTCTTTTACGCATACGCTAGAATCCCAACAACTATAAGTTCGTATCACTTTCGCAATTGGCTGTTCACTTATTTGACATCCCCTGGAAGTCTCTGAGCCAATAATAAAAATATACCTTAACGTGTCCCATTCCACTGTATCAGCGAGCAGCTAATGATCAGCTCTTGTCTATACTTCAGTAAACATATATTCTTGGACGCTAACCTAAAGGTCAGTGAACCCGCGAATTTTTCCCGTCTCTACGCGTGGCTAAAGGAATTACACGCAGTACTTTATGTTTGTACAGGATAGTGAAGTTTAGTCTGTCACCAAACAACGCAAAGTTTGCAGGTCCCTGGCCATGGGTAATTTTGCGTGCAACCGAATATCCTGCACTGAGTGAAAGAATTGTTTCATTATACTAAATATATTTGTTTGGGTGATGTTTGCTTCAGCTAAACAATATTTTGTTGGTAAGACCAAGCCTCGAGTCCTCCAAACAAATTTAATTATTTCCCTCGAACAAATTATTAATTTAAACGCACTTTGTTTGGGCCAAACATATATTTGGTTACTGTAGGACGTCGAATAAATATTTTGTGTAAACAAACAACTCGTTACAACTTGTCAACAAAATAATATTGTTAGTTATAAGTGATGTGTTTTGATTTAACAATTTTTTTTCAATGGACTATTTGTTCGCGAAACTGTATCCATTTGATTGACTCGTGGAAGGCGGCAAACTGGCGTGCGTGAGCGATAAGATGGTGAACACTGTATACCTCAATTTTCAAAATATAAGCTAGTGCGACAAATAGGGTGTCTAAACTGTTAATCAACATAATTAAAGGATCTTAATTTTAGTTATAACAATTTCAAAGTGGCTAATTCGATTGATCACAAAAGAAAATGCTATAAAATAGAAAAACACCGCAGCCGCACGTCTCGTTCTTTAAGCCCCGTTCACAATTGACATGGCGCAAGTAGAAAGCATACCATAAGAAAGTGAACATATGTGATACGAATGGTGGCGTTCACAATGAATACTTGGGGTGACTTACATGGCGTAACTGGCTTGACATGGCGTTAAAGATGGTCATCTCTGAGTTTTCTGTGCCAATAAGAATGTGAAACGTCATAAGAACTGGTGGCGCGAAAATTTTCATCCAATAAGACACTAGTTCATTTCTTGTTGATTATTTTCTGATTGGTTAGGAAACAATATATTTACTGGTGATTGTGTACGGACAGTTTCGCATGAAATGCTGTGTAAGTTATGTTATTTATTTCATGTCGATTGGGTTAGCTGTGGTGGACGGCGATCATTTTAATAATATTATTTGACGTAGTTTGCCTTCTCGCAGACGGAAGACAAACATTTTTGAAAATACGGCAGTTTAATCATAAAAAAATTCCTATTCCTATATAAATAACAAACCCACCGTCACCGAAGCACTCGTAACTCAGTTCGTTAAATCATGAACAGAAAGAGACAAGCTAAGGGTAGTGGATCAAATCATGGCCTATCCATACTTCTTTTTTATTTTAATTTCCGAAACTTTGTAAGTTTATAAAAAAATATTTTTCTCAATTCTCAAAATATTGCATGTGCATTTAACATGTCCAACGAAATATTTTTATCACCAGCTAAATCTTTTGTACTGTTAACAAAACACAGCCATTTGCCGCAAACAAATCGAGGGAACAAAACAATTTGGTACGAGCAAACAAATATCTAATTGCCCCTATACAAGCATATGATTTGGTTGATTCAAATAAATTTTGTTTGCACCCACAAATTTTTTTTCTCAGTGTGGGAGAGCAAACTGGGTTTACTATCGTGTCGTTATTCGCGGACGGAAAACGACGGTGCCTTCTCCTCACGATAGAATCACAAATAATTGGAATATCTCGATCCTTGTAAATCGAGTAACGTGGGAAGGTGGTAAGAAATGTAGCCGGGACGACAACTTCCTTACGAGGTCGGAGCTTCAGAGAGCACAGATGTCAACCATACAGGCACGCCATAATATGAGGGTTATTATTATTTTTTTTTTTCAATATCCGACGGGCTGTAAAATTTGGGAAATAATTTTAACATGCCTGTACTGCCGAAAGATACGTACATATTTCAGCTACGTTTCAACATAATCATCGCGCAGATTGATAAACTTGTACCGATCCACCAGCTTTCCAATACCCTCTGCAAAGAAAGTTACCGCTTGCTTGTTGAATCTTGTTCGTTTCAACATTTTGGGTGAAGTAAGCGTACGAGGCGCATCAAATGTTGTGATTACAGTTTAGTTTCTTCACTGAATGCCCATGAAGCGACGTTGGCATGCCCGTAACCATGCCCCAGCTGATGTGTTGTTTTGGCCACTGAGCGTGATTGGGGGAAGGAGTAAACAATAAGTGCTGTGCTACGATAAGATTGATATCGCTTCATGTCCATCCCAAAGAAAAAACTAAACTGCAATCACAACATTTTATGCACCTTGTACACGTAATCAGTAAGTTACTAAAAAGGTCATTAATGTGCCTTAAAATAATTTTGCACCATTTATAACTTTCCAAACATTTTTGTAAGGGCGCGGTCTACCACAATTTTCATCACCATTTTTTTTATTTTAATTTGTACCAGATATTATTTTTGCTATGTTAGACACAAAATGTGACTAAATTTGGCTCTTATGAAAATTTTTTATCTCTCATAGTTTTCGCGTAATTGCTTGTTAAAAGTAATATTTTGTATGTTTCCGTTTTAACGACTACACTAAAACCAACTGATATACCAAACTAAAAAAAAATCACAGTGGATAAAGACATTGCAGGCTACAATGACATGCTCATAAAAATAAAGAATAAAAATTATTTATATTTAAAAAAAAAAATTGTATTTTTAAAATTTTTATTTTAAGTTTCAACATTTACTATCACATTAAACTGAAAACCCCGCAGGTACTAGTTAGTATGTGAATAAATTTTGTTCTACAACACAAGATTACATTTGATTTATAAAATAAATCCTTGTATTATTAATGCGTAATTTCATCTAGGGAGAACGTGTCGTTGAGTGACAACTCACTGGCATTTCTACGACCCACAATGTCATTTGTTACACTGTGGCGCACTGCGGCGGCACCTGTGTGAAATTATGATAATCAGGCAACGTGAGCTCGCAACTGTATATCATGTGATGGAAGCTAACAAGCCACTGATGTGTTCCTGACGCCTCTATCAGTACATATATAGCATGATAAATGTTGTGGTCATGGTCGTTCATTTTTTAGTATGATTAATGACTATACGAGGATAATTATGCTAAGCATAATCCTAAAACACTATTATGTTATAAGGACAATGTTCACAAGCTTATAAAACAAACGCCTAAAAGATTGCCCTTAGTTTTTAACGGCTTTGCGTTAACGATGTAATTCAATGTTTACCAGTGGATATCGCGTTACCGAGAACATCCTTGAATATATCGAATAACAAAATATTGCTCCCTGATGCCACTAGCTTAAGGCCATGATCATTAATTTATCTCAAACAATTGCAAATAACTCAAATAATTTTAAATCAAATTCTTTGAAAAAATTTGAGACAGTGTACAGTTATACGACACACAATTTTGCCCGAGTATTTTTAAGGATAATGTACCGTTGGCTAACAAAAACTATTTTGTTTAATTTTGGCTTATTTTGACAACAAAATTTGTGACATTACAGGGGCAAAAATCTGAATATCCGATTGGTGTGTAACAACAGAAAAATTCAGATACAAACAACGACATATAAGTGTTAAAACTGTAAGAATGAATTTTTGATATATACTATTAATTTGCGTAAAAAAAACATTTTCAAAACCACTGCAAAACTAAAGAGCGAGGCCTTAAGGTGGCTCTATAAATAGGCTGCGTTTGTGTGTGCGACGCAAAAAAAATTGATGGAGCTCTAAGGGTATAGCTGCTGAATGGGGTATCTAATATCGCCTCTTCAGGAAATTCACTCAGCTGACGTGCAGTGCTTTACAATTATTATTGTTCCTATGGGAACATATCATTTTATTTGTGGGAACTATGTTATAAAGTCCAGTGCATGAGATGACCTGTGTATCTATTGAATCAGTTGTTGTTTTCCAAGGTATGTGGAAGTCTAAAATAGTAGCTTTATTTAGGGTCTCGAATTCGCGTTAAATAGTTTTATAGAAAAAGAACAATCGCAACTCGCTGCATCACTGCCCAAGGTCCTATTCGAACCAGCGACCTTCGGCGTAAATGTAGATGTCAGTACGGCAAACGTCTCAACACAGAGCTAGAAAAATTTGTTTAATTGGAACATTAGATTCTCCTTTGTTATTTCAATCATTCCACCCGTGCAGCAACCATTTGTTGTCTTGTTTCTGCAGTTGTTCACATGTCGAGGGTCATCAGGATTTCAATGCGTATATGTTTCCTCAAATAACTACATAATCTATGACTATTAACACCATTTATACCAGAATGTATTTAAATAGACATTTTAATAATCAACGGTTACCGTTTGCAAATCGGAGAGTAATTACCACAAACTAAATCGAGTGTCTCATACATAGTTGAATAACAATACGTAGAGGAACACAGCTTGTTCATTATTCATTTCAGAAACACGAGGGGTCACGGTGGCCGAGTGGTCAGACCTTTCGCCTACCACCAAGACGATCCGGGTTCAATTCTCGGCGGGATCGGTCCCCGGATTTTCGCATGTGGGAATCGTGCCGGACGATGTCGTTGGTCGGCGGGTTCTCTCGGGGAACTCACGTTTCCCCCGTCCTTTCATTCCGGCGCTGCTCCCTACTCACCTCATGTCATCCCTCACCAGCGCTGAAGACCTCGATGTTAAGCGCTGACCAAAATCTTTCACTCTCACTCAGAAACACGACTAATACTAGGGGTCTAAGACAAAATTTGTAAACAAGGGTTGGATCCAGCTCTTTGAGTTTTTGGACCGAGGAAGAATGGGAGGGGAGGGGGCATGCCTTAAAACGTAGATGTAACTACCCTACAGCCCAAGCCAAAGAGGAGAGTCCAGATGCCTTTCCCCGGTAAAATTTGAATAATAATGTGCAAATGGTGCTTTTTAAGGACTTCTGGTTTTGCCCCTTTTGGAATAGAATGTCCGAAAAAACGTTAGGAAACCAGATATGTACTGGCACCGAGGAGAAACTGGACAGTAAATTTGTAAATTTGCTGGAATCAGAAACACGCATTAAACAAATATTACCCTGTCCAGTGTGATGAGATAGGACAGGTGAAGGCTATATTGCTGATGACAGCAAGGACAGTTAGTTACTAAACCACGAACCTTAGAGAGCACAGTGACCCTGTTTTATAGGAGACCATACTGTATAAACCGTATATACTTCTAAAAGAAAACTACTTGTACTGGCGTAAAAATATTTATTTTTCAGTCAGATACTACAAGGAGAATTAGACAAAAAAATTAAAATGTTAAAAAAATATTCAAAATGTCCACAAGGTAAGGTAATATAAATATTACTAAACGGAGTCTTCGATGTTAAATAATACCTATCACTGCCTGTTCTTCGCATGTTTTACTTTTTTTACTTTGACTTTTTTTATTTAGAAATTGTTTGCGAAAAAAATTAACAACAAACGACTGCTGTAGTATATGGCGTAAGTATGTTTGTAATTTGCATAAATTGTACGTAAATATATAGAAATTGTAATTTGTATATTTTTTCAAAGAAGTTTTCTGTTGATTTTACAGTAATTATATATAGCGTGAATTTTTTTTTGGAAAGTATGTTTTATGAGCCAGTAAACCGGGTCCGTTTGGAGACGTTCCCAGACGCCTTCTCGTGCTGCGAGAAACGCGTGGACAACTAGAAGCCACGACAAACTGTCGACAGGTGGAAGTTATGTCAGACCCAGCACGGAACTAGTTATTCAGGTATGTGACCAGAGCTGGGTCGTTGGGTTGAGCAATATCCACTTTTCCACAGCGTTTCAATACATGCTCGCGCTGTGTATGTGTTACATCTCTGGAATATCATTCAGCTCTGAAATGTGGTGACAAAATATACATACTATGTTTCCTACAACTTCAGTAATTTTTAACAGTTATTTAGGATTTTACTGTTGACATGTATGAGTCACAATAAAACACTAGATTTCGATGTATGGAATGGAATACAAAAACCCGTGTTTATTGTAGAACCTAAAATTTCGATTTACATTGAACAAAAGCTGTACAACACAAGTGCCCTAAAGAAACGTCAAAACTGATTGTGAAGTTATTGGAAACAGAGTATGTCCTACGATATCGCCCTGTTGCAGTGTCATACTGTTTCATATTTTAGCTTATCCATGGCTGATTAATAAAATCTCGAAATATGAAAGAGAAGGGTGGAGGGAGGGAGGGGGGTGAAAATCGCAAAAAAAAATATTTGGAGACAGAATAGCCTCTAAAACACTGTTGCTTAGTGTGCCCTCTATGTAGTAGAGGCATGAGTACATCGTGGTTTCATCTGGCAGCAGCCTAGACTTTTAAGTCCTATATATGCACTCGCCAGAGTCGATTATTCAGTGGCTTCTAACCGTACAAGATGGTAGCACGTGGTATCTTCACTAATCGCATCCTTACGGCTCCCAATTTTTTAGTTTTGTTTGAGTTACTCTTTACTTCTGATGTGTTTAAAGCTGACAAGAATATGTTTTGCCTATTAATATGAAACAACCATTTCCATCAATATTATAAACTTACTATGTCGTGTATACATATTTCGAGTACTTGGTAATGGTTATTTTTTAATGTATATGCATGGATTGGTTGGTGCAGTTGTATTTACGGAAATATTTAATTGTTGTTCTTATAAAGGAAATCACGGGTCTTTAGATCTTTAGTCCCCCCTCCTTGGTCTAAATCCTGGCGACGTCTATGCACAACATTTTCGGCAGCTTTACTTGGTTTCAGGGCTCGCGGTGGCCGTATGGTTAGACCATTCCCGGCGGGATCGGTCCCCGGATTTTCGAATGTGGGAATCGTGCCGGACGATGCCGCTGGTCCGCGGGTTTTCTCGGAGATCTCCCGTTTCCCCCGCCCTATCATTCCGGCACTACTCCATACTCACCTCATGTCACCCCTCACCAACGCTAAAGACTTCGATGTTGGGCGCTGACCAAAATTTCTCACTCACTTGGTTGCAGCATTTCATATCCATCATACGGCCAGGTCATCCGAATAGAGACGCGGACTGTCTGTGCTGGTTGAACGGATGCGATCTGGCTGACGGAGGCGGGATGTAGGACCCGGTAGTTTTCGCGAAAAGATTTTTGCCCCACTTTGTTTCAGTGCCTTACGTGCACACCTGCAGCTCAACTTCATGGCTATTGACAGAGTGTTTTTGTGCAGAGTCGTTATTCATTTGACTGTGCCAATCAGTACACGGATAACTGTCACACATCACGTCTGTGATTTGCAGGTTTAACCTCCACACGCTGGGTGTTACGGCATCCAATCACTGACCACATAGCAGAGATGCAGGTGCGCACGTAAGACACTGAAACAAAGTGCTGCAAAATTCTTTTCGCGAAAATTACCGGGCTCTAGGTATTAGTGAAGGGAGAGGGCTGGAGGAAGAGTTGACGACACGACAAACATGAGCGCGACATCGCGTCGCGATGGACGGAAGGCTGAGTGCACGTGGCATGTAACGGGCGCGCATGCGCACTCACACACACACACGCGCGCGAGACAGTTCGGAACGCACCGCAGAAGGGCAACAAGTATTCTCATTAGGCAGTTTCGAATGAGGCTCTCCGTGGCGGATGCGTTATTTATAGCCGCGCGGGGATCCCGCCCAGGGCGCTGGGGTGACGAGTGAGAAAGGGGGGGTTGAGAAATGCCCCTCCCCCCCGAGGACGGCCACAAAAGGCGGTGTTGTTCGTCGCCGGCTGCCGGAAACACCGGGGAGGAGGAATATATGCACCGACCCCGGTATTGTCATGGTCGCACATCTCATTAGCCGGGGGAGGCGGGGAAAATCTTCATCAAGCCACGGTAGTAATTTACACTCCGCCTTCTACAAACACTCTTCGGCGGCACCGCAGGGGAAGCTCTTGTCACGTGTTGAAGACAACACTTCCTTGTACGACTCGTTCCGCTGATCAGTCGCGGTCTTCCTGTTCGGACGTCAGCTGATCATCATTTTTCTCAAAAGAGAAATCCTATGAAGTAATCTGCTGAACTATGGTAGATTCGATTAATCTCCGGGCTCCAAGATAGCGACGGTTACGTGAAAGTTTTAGAACTGAATTACTCGGAATTAAGATGTTTGTTCTAAATTTCATCTTCCAGTTTTCTTTAGAACACTTGGCAGAAGATTTGTGCAAATAATGATTTACATAGCTAGATCATAAATTGTTATAAAATAGTTTTATAATTTAAAATTTTTGTAATAAATATTATTTTAAAAAATGACACTTATATAATATTAAACTACCGTTTCTTATTAACAAAACAGGAAGAGCAAATTTTTCTGTCTCAGCCATCTCGGGAGCAAAAAATTATTTTCTAAGACGCTACGAAACTATGTATCTTATTAGAAACAAAATGGCTAAAAATATTTTTTTTTAAGACTGCCGTAACTCCGAAAATATTAGCTGAATTCGTAAAGTGCAAAGCGAGAGGCATGCATTGGTCTTTACTTCATACTAATTAAAAATAAAATGTTTTGGTCACCGCTTAAAGTCCCGTAGGAAAAATACTACTACGAAAACCTAACACGCCAGTTTGGCGCGCTGCGAATAGAGGCGTTATGCTTCTCGTCAAGCGTGGGACACTGGTTCTTATCGTTACGCAGCTCCCACGCATCAAAGATGGCAATTCGACACCGGCGAAAAGCCTGCAAGCAATTCAAAATCTCGCGGAATACTGAACACATAGCAACACTGTTTCGACTAATCAGGTTGAAATTTTGCCCTACCCATGCTAACATCCTGACTAAATATAACCGCCTCTTGAGTATACGGGACCTTCGTACACTCGAAATCAACATACAGTTCATTGGTACAACCGTACTGCTAAATACTAATACAATACTATAAGTAATATTACTCAACACCCCAGCCCGTCTAAAACTATGCAACCAACGATGCAACTTGTCCTGCATGCATGATTACTCTGCCTTGTCCAGGCTTTCTGCGACGCAACTTTGAACGCTGTTAAATTATGTATAATGCTTTAACGGATGAGTGTTTAAGAATCTTGGTCCAAATATTTAAAATCTTGAAAACTTTGGGTGTCACAAAAGGTTTCCACACTTTTGAATTTTCTCATTCGATGAGCCCTGCTTGCTCGTAGCTCCTGTAAAATTATTTTTGCTTTCCACTGGTTCATTTTTTTCTTTCGGTTTTTTAGGTCTCTGTGTATGATGCTAGATTATGTAGTCACCTAGGTTATAGTAGCCTACTGTCATATGTGTTGGCACAAACCTGTAAAATTTATCGTTATTTATGTATTGTACGTCTTTTGTTACAATTTTGTTCACATTAGGCGGTCGTAGGTTTTCAGCAAAACTTTTATTTCATAACGCCAATGAATATTTTTATTATATTACAGAAAAAGGCAACTCTGAATAATATTGTAAAACGTGCTTCCACACACATTTCTTATATAAAATACAAAATTGAGAACTTGCCCAAACATATCATATCAGCTCCTTACACCTTCAAAAAGGAACTGGATACTAACAACAATGATTAGTGTGTCTGTAAAGTTCTTAGTTCGAGTCATGAACTTTCGGATGAATAAACAGCATCATTAAAATAGGCAGGCCCTACGCGAGCAACGCTGATTTCTGGGCATCTGCCGAAGTGTTTTAAGTGACTCGAGTGCAATTTAAATGAAGCACTTTGAGTGCAAAAAACCTTATATAAAAGTACCGAATTTCCTGTTTATCTCAGTTCAAATAAATAACTTGCGTACAGCGGAATTTTTCTTCAACACTTAAACCGAGTGAGGTGGTGCAACGGTATCGCGCTGGACTCGCATCGGGAGGACCCGGGTTCAACATCCGGCTCCGGCTACCCTGACTTCTATGTTCCCCTAAATCGCTCCATGCAAATACTGGGATGGTTCCATAACAAAGGATACGGCCGATTCCTCTCCCAGTTCCTGTCATTGTGTAAAGTTGTGTGCATCTCTCTGTAATGAATCCGCTTGCGACAAGCCATAAAACTAAACAAAACAATAATGAAACAAAAATGAATAAATATAGTCTTGAACACATATACAAAATATTGAATGTTTATATACATACATACTTTTACTGTGATAAATTATATATTTACTTATTTTCTACTGTGTAGCCTAACGGATACAATGGGATACATCTTTCAGCGTATGATATGGTTACTTCACCGAATTTTTTACTCTTGAGAAAGACCGTAAAAATTCTGAAATATCGTCATGGGGAATAAACTTTTTGAAAGCAATTTTCAACAATGCTATTAAATGTTGGAATCAGTTGCAGTGCCTATGGTGTTAATTGTTGTTGATGAAACATCAGCTATCATTCTAATTGCGTAGCTATATCGAAGCCGGGCTGATTAGTGTAGTAATTGTACAGTACACGAAAAAAAAAAAAAAACTCCCAGCAAACACAAGTAACAAGTACGTATGTATCTTGAATAGAATATGGATATCATTACGGGATTTGTTACCATCGATCGTCATTACACCTTCACGCATCCACACACTGACACGAGTTCGGGAGAATGTTCTCGGGATTGTGGGTAAGGGAACAGGTTTGTTAGTTAAGCTGGGTTCATAACCACCACTTAACGTATACACGTGTATGTGTAAAAGTAGAAACATCGAGTGTGCATGCTAGCATTCACATCCTCGCGTAGCGTGCGTATGTATGCAATAAGAGTTGATCAACTTTTTACTTCGTACGTATACGCTGAGTAGTTGTTGTGAATGCAGCATTAAATATTAATTTATATTGAGAAATCATTTATCTTGTGGTCATAAATTATTTAATTTGATTCGAAAACTAAAAATAAAGTACGATATTCTATTACCGACATTTTTTGTGTCATAAGTAATTCCCACGCATGGCTAGAATAAATTGCCGTGAATCCAGCATCTAATACTTAGCGTATATGCGTGTGCTCGAACGTACGTTAAGTGTGGTTGTGAATCCGGCTTTATTGTTCCGCCCGAGTGTACTCAAATGTCCCACGCTTTTCACAGTCAAGGACGACAGTAGCCCTGCGAGTTGTACGCTAAAAAATTTACAAAATTCTAATGATGTAATTAAGCCCTTGTTACGGAGTTTTGCAGTGATTTCGAAAATATTTTTTTTATTGCTACCTAATACTCATATCGAAATTTCGCTGCACAGTTTTGACATTTATATGTTATAATTTGTACCTGAATTTTTTCGTAGAATTATACTGAACGGTTTTTTAGATTTCATTACCCAAAGTACCACGTTTTTCGTCGTGAAAATAAGCAAAAATGAAGGAATTTTTTTTTTTTTTTTTGCTGGCGAATGGTACATTATTAAAAAAAAAAACGCGTCCACAGTATTGTGCATCGTGTGATTACACATTGACTCAAATTTTTTCAAAACTTTTGGTTAAAAAATATTTGAGTTATTGGTACCAGTCTGAAAAAAACTCGGGAACAAGCCCTTAAGCCATACACAGTATGGTAAACTTACCATACTTCATCTTGTAAAGACAGCAGATGTTAGCACTAAAGAAGTCTGGTAACAGCAGTATATAGTTGATTTTTTACCATACTTACTTTCTTAATACTCTTATACATCGCTATGGTAAGTTTACAAAGAATTTTTACGGTGTACCTTCGGGCACTTCCCAAAGTCGTCTCGTGCAAAATAAAAGTGTTAAAAGTGATCTGATCTTCGGGAACAAGGTGGAGATGGGAGAATTCATCAAGGCCCACAAGATCCACTTCAGTTCCTCGTACACCTGTCTTGTTTACTTGGGCAGTATCATCTCATCCCGTCCTGACACGTGGTCAGCATACCTGCGACAACCAGACTTCGTCGTCGTCCGCACGCCTTGACGCAGCTGGTCCGAGGACCGACCTTGGGTCGTCGACGATACGTACACTCAAGCTGTAGTTGTTCCAAGGTTAATTAAACACTTTTGAAACACCCGTCGTCGTGTATACTTTCCCAGATATTAGTATATCCTCACGCGACAAGCTGAAAAAGACATTGTCAGGGGCTTAGTGAATAGCGTTCACGCATGCCCGTCAGTGTCACGGCCAACTGAGATCTGATAAAATGAAATCAGAGAAGGTACCGCCACGGGTCCCTATTTATGCTATTTTAGTAGGTTTTATTTTTTAAATCCGAAATGGAAGCAGATATCGCAAAACCGTTGCACAGAAATGTTGAAAATTGTTTGTACAATGAAGCATATTTTATTTCAAAACATAAGTTTTTATAATTTTGACTATTTATTGCCTTTAAGAAAATTAAATTTAGACCAAACAAATTTTTTGTTGCTTATTATTACCGACCTGCAAGTTTCGCGTTAATTTATGGCTAATTGTCCTTACACGCCATGCCTGCTGCGAACAACGTTTTTGGAAAATAACCAAAAGTTCTGAGACAGAGTAACCAGTGTTCCGCAAAGCGTCACTCACGTACGTGATTTCACACAATGCCAAGCAGCCACTGAACTCACGGATAGCACTCAGGTATACGCAGAGCAGTGAAGCCACGTCTGTAGCATAATTTTTCTAGGATGTATTCCGTACCTTCTCCATCTACATATGGCCATCTCATCGATTATGTTGAACTGCTACCTCGTATGTTGAAACAATGACATTTCCCGTTTACAGCAAACTTGTGTCACTGTAATACCTATATATTGATTAATATGTGTGTTATATAATATTAAATTTATGTTCTTCTATGGTAAAGATGTCTGGACAGTTATTACGAAATATACTGTGATTACTATGCTTTAAAGTGCTTTTGCCTGTCCTTACATACGATGTTGAAGTTCAACACCATCTACATTCTAAATCTGAATTAGTGAATATTCTCTTATTCACGCCGATGGATGGAGCAGTTTCAACAAACTGAATCAGTGAGAAACCACTGTGAAATCGGTGACTATTCACTGATTCCGATAATGGGAGCCAACATTCCACAAGTTAATTAGTGAATGTCCACAGAATTTCCAGTAATTTTTCACTGATTCAATAAGCGAAAACTGTTCTTTGAAAACAACGGGAAAAACCGGTGAATATGCATGCACTGATTCAATTGTGAGATGTTGGCTCTCTTGAAGGAAATCAGGGAATATTCACAATTTAAACAGTGACTACTTTCACTGATTCAAATTTTTGAAACTACTCCATCCATCAGCGTGAATCAGTGAATATTCACTAATTCAGATTTAGAGTGTGTATATTACTTTGTGGGTTGGTGCCCTGGCGCTTAATTCCGTCCATTGTAGAAGCAACTCTCAACATGGAGGGGTGGGGTCGGCTATTGATAGCTACCACGCCCTTAAACTAGCGACAGGGTCGGCGCGTGGCGCCCCCAACCCTTCACCCGTCAGTACGCTCATTAACAGAGTGTTCGAGAACACATTTTTAGTCTCGGGGCAACTCTGGGCTGGTGCAGGGGGTGGAAGAGGAGAGGGGTTGCGCTGCCTAAGGATTGTTTATGGGCACATCGACCGGGGGATTTGTTTGAGCGGGCCGGCCGGCAGTTCTTGAGATTCTTCAGACTCACCTCCCTGCGTCTACCTGGACTACCTCGAAGGACCCAGATTGGGTTCAATAGTTTGGTTTCGAGAGGAGAGTAAGAGGGAAGGGGGATTTATAAACCTTTAAGGCTCCCTTGTACAGTGTTCCGACAACTCAAGGGGCGTGTTATATATTATCAACTACACCAGGGACGGCCAATCCTATGCCAGCGGGCCAAATACTTACCCGCCCCTGCATTTTAAACGGCCCGCCAAACGGTGAAGAATTTGCGTTTTATCTCTAAATTGTTTACACTAGCAATAAAACTATTAAAAAATATCATACCTGCCAACTTTTCAAAATGACCATCAGTAAAACTTTTCCAGAATGTCACATTTTTGCGTAAACTGCACGCGGCAATTTTTGTGCCAAATTATATCAGTCCTTATGTCTTACAAACTGTACACATAATAACATATATAATATTTTAAAAGTATATTTGTTTTTAAAGTAGGCCTTATCAAGACCTAAATATGTAAAAAGAATTATTTGCAAAGTTATATTTTGAACAATTTCCTGTTCACTTAATTCTTTGAAAATCCATCATTCTTTTATAATTCAAAATGTACACTTGCATCTTTAAACAACCTGTAAGCACGGTTACAAATATAAATAGATTCACAAAGTTTGATATAAATCTCAACTAGTTTTGTTTATTTTATGTGGCATGAAATAGCCCAATACCAAACTGGATTGTGTTTTGAGTTACGAAATACTGTAAGGTAATATTTAGCTCTAGCTACATCGCCTTCAAAACCTACTTACGAAAATTCATGCTTATTCTGCGATTTCCACGTAGGCCTTGTCACCTCAAATAGTAGTTACAGTTAGGTGCTTCATACTATCTTCCATTATTTACCAATAAATGCCGCACAAAAATTACGCTAGTAGTAATTATGAACAGTTCGTTACATAAAATATTATTATTCACAATAAGAGCAAATAATTTTTCTTTCAAGTTCGCTAAGGTATAAACACGCGCGCGATGCATTTTATAACTTCAAAATTTCGTCGCATCACACGGTAGTTAAACGTCATATTCATTACAACAGTGGAAAACTATTTTTAGTTTCAAAGTAAAAAAATACAGCTTCCAAGCACACAGAAAAGCGCGGAATTGGACAAGAAACAACACACTTGTCGTTTAAAATGTCCAACAACACGCACATCGCCATCTTGTAACAGTCCATACAAGAAATTCACGGATTGGCTGTTAGCTATAAAATACGCCAATAGGAAACCGAGAACAAAACACATACCGAATTTTGTTATTGGTTCCTATAGTGTTCACTGTGACCAACTGCTGAAAGCACAATAAAAACTAATTTTACGAGTGTTTATGCACAATAGCAAAGCGAAACAACACCGTAAAACACGTTTCATGTTGGTATGCTTGCGCAAAACAAATTTGTCCGCTATTCATTTGTAAATAATGGCATTAATGTACACACACAAATGTCGAACGTCCCGAAATCCGTAAAATTATGTTGTCAACCGTAAAACCGAAAAACATATGTACTTTCCGTACATTTTACGGACAATCCGTAATAAAATAACAGTCTTGTTAAAACATATAGAGTTTACTAAAGTGTTGAGCTCATGAAAAGTAGTCAGTATGGAAGTGATTACCGTAGCTCGTGACGTGACTTGGTTCAACTTTTTGACGACAACTCTGAAAAAGTTGGCCACCCCTGAACTACACGAATTCCGCAGGGCCAGTTGGAAGAAAAAATTACGAACTCCTCAGCTCTACTTAACAAGACAAACAGGAAATCAACATTATAGTAGCGATATCACTTTTCTTGTTTACTTTAAGGCCACGATTTCCGGTTTTGACAATTTTAGTGATACTTATTTTCTAGCCTAAACGAGAGCAGCTATCAAAAATATGTTTGCAGTTTTGTTTAAAAATTGTTTTCACCATGTTGTATAACATTTTCAAGACTGTAAAAATTGTGGTTTTAGCAACTAATGTAATTAGGGAAATTTTCGTTAGTTGGCATATTACTTGAAACCGTATAATTTCTGGTATTGATGAAAATTAGCTGCCAAGGCCAAAACCAGTTTTAAACAAAACTGCCACATAGATTTACGATACACACACACGCACTGTGGTTTACGCTTTAAAAATAATTATTGCGAAAACTTTAGAAACAAGAGAGAGTGTCCTAAACTCTCAAATTTCAGTGACTTCTTCAAACACTGTTAAGTAAATTTACAGATTGGTTACAGGAAAAATTATTATTTTTCTGTCGGGTCTTTTTATAGTAAGGCACTAACAAACGGTTATACTTTGCTCAGAATTATGCTTGAATCACAACAGAACGACAGACGCGATGAAAATTGTGTGGCACGAATAAAATAACTTGTCGGCCAGTCAGCGTGATGACGTCACAGAAATTTCATCGTTGATTAGCTGACAGCTTTTCTTATTCGCGTCTGTCGCACCATTGTGATTCTGGCACGAAGCAGCGACGTCTGACAGCAGAGCTCAGTGTACTTCTAGTTTGAAATAAAAGGACTCGTCAATCAAAATGCAGATAATCACGCCACTCGTCAAACAGCGTTTCGTCTCGCTCGTTTGCCGCAGCCGTGAAATCGATTTTTCTGCTCGCAGTGTCTAGTTACATGCATCTACGTCACGATGATTATTTTACGCTAGCTTAGTAGCAGGCTTAACGAGCTCAGAGTAACCAATTGTAATGAATCACAATCAAGAGATTTATAATTTATGTAGGTTACACCATCCACTCACGTAAGACCATATGAAGGTCATATTCTACCATTTTAACTTTAAAAAAAAAGTATACTCACTTTCTTTGTAACTGCTTTGAGGTCCGCAAATCATACAGAAAGAAATTCTTAAGGTGTATTCACATGAGGAGTCCTTGTCCGTTAAGGAACCTCCCGGGTAAGTTGCGTGTGTGTGTGTGTGTGTGTGTGTGTGTGTGAGGCAGGAGCGTAAAGGTTGCCGTTGTTTGACATACGTAATACATAGAGACATGAAAAATTCGCGTTATCATTTGGTAGCAGACTAAACTTCACTTACCTATACAGAATAGAGCATAATCTGTGATTCATAGAGCCACGGTTTTATGTCGAAAAGATTTTTGCAACAGTTGGCTTCAATGCTTCATGTGCACATATGCAGCTCGGCTACATCGTCTGTGATTGGATGATTTTACTCGCACTCGCCTTGGCAAATTACAGACGTACGGAGTCACAATAATCTTATTCTGATTGGCACAGTCAAATGCACAACGTGTATGAACAAAGACACGCTGCCAGTAACCATGAAGCAGAGCTGCCGATGTGCACGAGAGACACTGAAACAAAGTGGGGCAAACATCTTTTCGCGACAAAATCGTGGCCCTAGTGATTCAATTGGCCACGAACTTTTACGTGTTGTCATTTGCGTGTGTTACGTCTTTACAGATATTGGCCTCTTTACCGTGTAAGCATTCCCCGTGGCAAGTCACAACAATATCGGCCAGCGGGAGACGTCGAACGAGCCTATAGTAACTTGGAGTCTAGTCAGTTGTCAGAAAATAACGCGAATTTTGCATGTCTCTACTAATACATTATCGCCTCTCCGCGCAAGTTACTCAGCTGGCGTGCAGTGCTTTGCTAATATCCTATTTCCTATGGGACTTTGAACGGTGACAACATAATTGTATTTATGGGCAGCGTATTTCAAAGTCTAACGCTTATTTTTATAGTTGTGTTTTTCAAATCCGGTTGTTAATTTTCCATATGCGGCAGTCTGAAAAAGCCATTTTTGGCGTTTTGGGCGACCAGAAAATAATATATCTAATAAACGTGCCAAATTTTTAAAACTATAAAGCGATATAGTTTGAAATGTGTGTTATTTTTGCAGATGTAAATATATAATGCGCGTTAAATATTTCCGTCAAAAAGATAATAGTCGTAACTCGTTGCAACGCATTTGAAGCTTAGGTAGGGAGTCCCCTTAACAACGAGGTCTTAAAATGGCCGACGAGCGTGAAGTGAAGGTGAAGTGAAGGGATTCGAACCCAGGACCTCACGTACCGCAGACCGACGCCTAACTGAATACGCTACGGATGCCCACTTTGTGGATGGAACTCGCCATTTTTTTTTATCTCTTGGTGTTCATCCAGTACCAAGCCGACATTAGCGTACTAAAAACATATCTATTGAGCTGACATCCAAGATATTACATCTCAGGAAATAAGAGTGTTAAAATAATTTAATTATATATATAGACCATTCGTTTGTGGGCGTAAAACAAAAGAACACAACACCTTCACAGTATTCCTACCCTAAACTCTGTCTACACATTACCAAGTTCAATCTTCCTGAATTCAAATTCTCTTAGGAAGGTGGTTTTTCGTCGAAAATTTTAGATGTCTCGATCAAAATGTAGTTTAATGGTCCTTAAGGTGACTACTCATATGTAGTAGCTATTATCACCATAATCTAAAAAGACCATGGTAACATAAAAGTTAGAACATTTACTAGGCGGAATGCCGATGAATTATTCAAAAGCTCGGAGTATTCTATTGCAATTTATAAACTCGTTCCACTGCAGGACCGGACTGTTAATTTTGACACGACGCGTATTGTTTTTGTTGTGGATGTGTGTTAAGTGCCTGTAATAAAAGCGGGTAAATTTCAGGGGTCACTAAGAAAAAAAGAGGGGGGAGGGTCGCCAATCGCCATGCAGGCCAGCGGCTTGCGCGGGGCGACGTTAATTTCTCTCTCCCCTCTTCCCCCTCCTGGAAGAGGGTTAATTATCCGCCATTAAAGCTGGAAATTGGTGTCGGGAGCGATGTAAACACGCGTGCAAGGCGCCGCGGCACGGCGCGAGGTGTCCACGAAACAGCCGCGGACATAATTATCGGTGTAATTTGGGAGTGGTGCGCGAAGGCTGCTGTCCAGAGGCGGTTACATTAAGTCACGAGGTTAACCTGGGCAGGACAAAACTTTTAACTAGAGGTATCAAAAATAACCCAAGTTGAGTTTACAAACGTCCTATAATAGCCGCAAGATTTTGTCTCGAAAATATTTTTTCCCCACTTTGTTTCAGTATCTCACGTGCACATCGGCAGTTCTGCTTCATGATTAGTAGGGCCCGGTAGTTTTCGCGAAAAGATTTTTGCCCCACTTTGTTTCAGTGCCTTACGTGCACACCTGCAGCTCAACTTCATGGCTATTGACAGAGTTTTTTTGTGCAGAGTCGTTATTCATTTGACTGTGCCAATCAGTACACGGATAACTGCCATACACCACGTCTGTGATTTGCAGGTTTAACCTCCACACGCTGGGTGTTACGGCATCCAATCACTGACCACATAGCAGAGATGCAGGTGCGCACGTAAGACACTGAAACAAAGTGCTGCAAAATTCTTTTCGCGAAAATTACTGGGCTTTAATGATTAGAGGTACGTCAATTTCGCAAATACATTCCAGGTCGGGTTGAACGCCAAAAATGTATACTCCATTATCACGTGTGTGATTAGCTGGCGGCTGTCACGAAACGCATTTGACTACTGCAAGCCAGTAGTAAATAAGGAAATGATTCATAGAGTACCGCTAGTAATGTTGTAAGCCAATGAATAATCGACTGTGTCCAGAGCGTGTACAGGACTGAGCAATCTAGGCTACTGCCAGATGAATCCGCGAAATTGACGTACATCTATTCATGATTACTGGCAGCGTGTCTTTGTTCAGACATGTTTCTCATTTGACTGCGCCAACTAGAATAAATAATTGTGACTCCGTACATTCTGTAATTTGCCAAGGCAAGCGAGAGTAACATCATCCAATCACAGGCGCTGTAGCAGAGCTTTAGATGTGCTCATGACTAGAGGCACGATTACTTCGCGTGTTCATCTGGTAGCAGCTTAGACTTCTCAGTCCTATACACACACTGGCTACAGTCGAATATTCATTGGCTTCTAACCTTACACGCAGGCACCGTATGTGTTCGCAACGATTTATTTCCTTATTCCTTACTGGTTTGCAGTCGTCAAATGTGTATCAGAACAACTGTTGTCCGATCACAGTAATGACAGTGAGGTATACATCGTTGACGTTCAACCTGACCCTGAACCAATACGCGAAATAATTGTGCCTCTACTGATGACGCATTGAAACCAAATGTTGCAAAAAAAATTTCGCCATAAAATCGTGGCTCTATCAATAAGTCACAGAGGAAAAAGTTTTGGTGCTGTACACCACATATTATATTGCATGACGGAACAATTAATGAAAACAGTCAAATATAGGCTTTGTTGATCTAACAAAATGTGTATATAACTGGACTAAACCCTCTTGTTAAGATAAATAAATCTGCCAGGCAACCAAACATTTAGTTGACTCAAGTTTTACACGCTTGTTAGCCATATACGTACGTATATATGGCTGACTGAAGCAAACCTGGTCGGTGGGCGACAGGTATGTCTCGCTACTCCAGCAGCCGGCCCAACCTTCAACCGGCCTTCATTCATACACAAAGCAACCCTGCCAGTAAGTTTTCATTTTCAAGAACAGTGGCAATGTTCAGGTGTGGGTATGCAACCAGCCTGTGACCAGATACGCCACAGACATTTTTATTTTACAATTTTACACGAGGGATGAGCTCATTACACGTATACGCAAGCATATTGACACCATCGATATCACGCAACTGTTAGCGAATTAACTATTGACGTAAAAAGTTTGTTCCTAATTGATAGGGACCCTGTTTTTTCGCGAAAAGAATTTTACCCCAGTTTGTTTCAGTGTGCACATCTGCAATTCCACTTCATGGTTATTGGCAGCGTGTCTGTGTGAAGAGCCGTATCTCATTTGACTGAGCCAATTACAATAACTTTCCCGCAACTCCACACATCTGTGACGTGCCGGTAGAATGCCAAGGCTCGCGACAGTTAAAATATCCAATCACTGACCACGAAGCAGAACTGCAGATGTGAACGTAAGGCACGGAAACAAAGTGAGGCAAAATTCTTTTCGCGAAAAACAAGGGTCGCTATTCATTGAATACGTTCAATTTATACCTATATGCCCCCGTATGTTTGCTAACTATCAGTTGTTCGAGAGTATATAAAGGTCGTTCGGGATAAAGTGAGCACTAAAAACCTAACCTTTGAAAAATATCACTAGCTGTTACTGCATGTTGTTCAATATAAACTACAGTTGTTTTACTGCTTGTATGGTTGGTATAGGTCATTCGGAATAAAGTGAGCACTAAAGATTTAACCTTTGAAAAAAATCACTAGCCGTTGCTGCATATGATTCAACATTGACAATAGTTACTTTACTGCTTATACAGTTGGCAGCGAATTATCGCACGTAGTTCCGTGTATTTTATATTTAAATACTACATTACTGAAAGAACATCAAACGGAATCGACCTCTTCGTATTTAATATACTATAAAATATTTATTTATGATAATATTGACGTACTTACTGCCTGTATAAGTTAACTGAAACGGCGCCAGTAGAAAGTGATGTAATCCGGGCCGTTCAAATTCAACAGTCGTTAGCGAAAGGCGTCTAGCGCTACGCACACTGACGTAGTTAATTATTTCACCGACAGGTGGCATCAGAGTTAGGTTTTCGCCACTTAGCTTGGAAGCGTTCAATGACGGTACCGGACGGTACAAGATGAGAACGTTGTTGTGTTTGTCAATGTGCAATAAATATGGGTTTCTGATAAAACACATTCAAAAGTATTAGAAGTGACTGTTTCCTCATTGGTAATATGTAAGTTGTTATGTGTTACGATCGCCAACATGAGTATCTTGATTTAGAAACAGCAATTTTTTTTTGTTTCATACACTAAGAAAATACGTTGTTTTTGTTGAGTGCGTCGTTCATGGCAGTATAACTGAAGAGGTTTGAATTCTTAAATTGCGTGTGTCATTATGGCGTGTTTTTTTTTTGTGGCGGTTTTGAGTTATAAATTCGATTTTCATGTGTACATATGTACGAGATACGTAACGGCAATAGTGCGGGTCGTATAAATTAGAGTCGATGCACAGAAACCAGTATTAAAAGACGTTAACTCGCAGGTATTTATAACTAAGATTACTATTGGTTATACATTTTAATCAATACCCGTGTATTTATGAGTAGATATTGTTGATAACATTTTCAGCCCAGTGTAATGTAGATGTAAACATTGTACAAGCCTATGTAAATTAAAGCACGTGGCAATGTTTACGTTTACATACCGCGGAAAGATATAAACTGGCAGAAAATAGAAATTAATCAGGGCTTTTTTGAGTGCTCACTTTATCCCAAATCACCTATAGGGAAGTTACGCAACAAAGTTCCGCGTATTTCCCTATTTATATACAACAATACCTACACAAAATAAACTGAAATATAAATATTTGCATTTCATACAATTAATAATCTATCTTTATCAAACTTTATCGATTTATACCGACTGCACAATTTATCTTACACGTGTAAACATCAAGTAACGTGTCCAGAGAGGATAGACATGTCCTGTCGTTAGCCGTTACGCGCGGAAAGATACGAACTGGGTGAAAATACAACTTTAGCAGGGATTTTTTGAGTGCTCACTTTATCCAGAAACGTCTATATAAGATTTATTGACATTATTCAAATTACATATTTAATTTACTGTGTTTAACGTAAATATGCGTGCACAGGCGTATTGTGGTCGTGTTTCAAGGCATGCAATGTAAGTAGAGCCAGTGATTTTTGGTGAAAAGAATCCTGCAACAATTTGTTTCAATGTCTTATGTGCACACCTGTTCCTCTGCTTCATGGTCAGTGATTGGAAGTTTCTACTCTCGGCGTGTCGGGGTCCTACCCGCAAATCACGGACTAGTGGTGTCGCGGTAACATTGTTCTGGTTGGTGCAGTCAAATGTGCCACGCCTCTGCCCTATTATATTCTACCAATAACCACGAACCAGAGTTGCAGGTGTGCACGTATGGCATTGAAACAAATTGTTGCAGAATTCTTTTCACCAACAATCACTGGCTGTAAATATAAGCTCCGAATATACGCTTTGAGCACGTGGACTCAATGTGCCTGCCTGTCATATTCAGTAAACGTGTATTGTGTAGACTGATATATATTATTGAAGTATATGTTCCTTGCCTCTTGTACGCTACTGGAAGAAGAGCGTGCCTGCTACTACAAGTCTAATGGTCTCACAGACAACTCAGTATTGTGTATAGTCACTGCTTATCACAGTTATCACCGTATGCCGTGGAACACGACCACGATACCACTGCTTGTGGGACTTTTAAAGGTAACAATTTACTTTATGTGTCGGAAGAATGGTTTAAGGTTTGACGCATGTTTATATTTTTGTGTATTTTTTAATAATTGTGGTATTATTACAAAAACGGCAGTAAAAAAAAACTGTTGCTATCCATCTTGAGAGTCCCGAAAATCATATGTCTAATAAGCGTATTGAATTTTTTTTACTTTTAGCGACTCGGATTTAGTTTATTGGACATTGCACACTTCTTCTAAAGATCATATATTAGCGATATATTTTAAAGTATGTATTATTTTCGTAGATAGGCTATATAGTTCTTTCTTTAAAAAAAGTAATGAACTGAACTCGCTGCAACTAACTTCAAGCGCAAGTAGTGAGGCATGCATTTGAACATATATGCGCGTTAAGTTATGAGTTCCACGTCGTACGGACGCGCTGAAACGAACTAAACGACAGGCGACCAGGCGTGCTAATTACAACGAGCTCTGAATAACTTGATGCCCCGAACAGGTGGTCATAAATTACGACCTATATGCTTCAGCAATCTCTCACACGAGCGTGAAGCGACGCGCTATAAAGTAGTGGCAACATACCCTTCAACCTCTTCCATAACCATCCGCTTAAGTGAATTAATTACCACGACGACGCAGTAGGCCTGCTACTTGTTGCTAGGCCTGGTGGTCCTGGCCCACCCGGGACGAGGAATTTTTCACTTCTGAATAAAATTAAACCTACAGGAAATCGAACTGATACCCACAAGTTAGCCGTCATGACAACAAATAAATTACCAAAATAAATTTCCATACTTAAATAAATATTCACGTATCATGGATATGTTCAATAACTTCCACTACGCACTGTTATTATACTGTTAAATTTGCATAAAACTTAATATTTGTTAAGGATTAATTTGTCATTTATATTACTTTAATATCATTAAGTACTGTTCCCAATTCTCTTTACAGTGTAAATTGTTCCTTTTTTACTGCGACATCTACTCTGTTTATCTTGATGAGTTGGTTTAATCAGCGCCAATTGTGATAACTGTGTATTCATCCACTTCGCATATTCTGACTACACGATCAGTAAAAAACACCCGCAATTACCGACCTAACAAAATAAATCACTACAAGTTGTCTTCTATTGGTCAATGACTTTCTTATAGTAAGCTTATTCAATATATATAATATATACGGCAACCTATCACTGTTGAGCTAAATCTTGTATTTCAAGATAATTTTCAACTTTTCAATTCATATTGCTAGAAAAGCGTGTTTTTTTGTTTTAATTTTTAGAACTATAATTTTATTTCTCTATGGGATTAAAAGTGGTGACCATATAATTTTATCACTAAGAATTATGGTTTGAAGTCCAGAGCATGTTTCTATCTTTGCGTTTTTCAAATATGATTGGTATTTTCCCAGATACACCAGTATTATAAAACCGTTGTTATTCAACATGTTTCTAAAAATCGTATTGAAATGTTTTACTTATAGCGACCTAGTTTCATGTGTGAGTTCTTTCCGTAATGCACTTTAAGTCGTTTGTCAAAAAAGGAATAATCGCGACTGGCTCAAGCGCAGGTAGGCAGACTCTTTACGAACACGAGAATCATAATTTAACGGCGTTAACTTATATCGAATTTTAATTAATTCGAAAACCAACACATAAAAAACAAAACAAAGCAAACCTAGCACAAAATCTACCAGAGAGACGCGTTCCTTTGACATAATCACTTGCACCAGAATAGAAGTTATAGAATTACAGCCTAACAATAACTATTTCGTAACAAACTCATCGTAACAGTACTGCTTTCACTATAAATAAGTTCAGAAAACCTATTTCCCGTGACTTTGTGGTAACTGGACGTCAAATTTTAATTTGTTGAAAAAAAATTGAGCAGTAACAGTAATACGCCCTCTTGAGGCCGTATTTCATTATTTGTCGTATTTTAAAACTTATAGGTATTCCTACTAAGAAAAATATCATCTCATGGTAGTCACATGGTACAAAATGATGACATACAGAGAAATACGGCGTGGTACAGCCAGCCATTTATATGTTCATATACGTTGAAACAGGTAAGTTTTTGATCCAATAATTTATTTTGCTTGAAAAATATGTAAATTGCGTAAAATATCGACTTTTTATGCAAACAAAACGTATATGTAACTGGACTAAACACTACATGTGAGATAACGAAATCTACCAGGCAGACAAATACTTGGTCGAGTTAACTGTTAGATACGTGTTTGGCCGTGAATGTACCAAATCTTTTTCTCGGTGGTTATCATAACACAGTATCAGTACGGGAGCATCCATTGCAGTGTGTGTAATAACCTTAGTCAACCAAGAGGATTGGTATCTTTAAAGGTGCTAGGAATATGTCTGCAAAAATACGTTTGCTATACTAGAAGAAAAATACTGAAATAATTCATCGGTAGCTGAAACCTTCAAATGATGAAAACATTGTCCTGGCTACTTAAAACAAGTGCGAACAGACGCGAGACTTCTACTCTCTACCTAGTTGCTCGTCTAATACTTTCTCCTCCTAGCACTTGTAGATTATTGACGGTGTTATTTCTTCCTCCAGTGGTGGCTACCGTGGAGCTACGCAGCTTCTGGAAACATGATGGCGTGACGTAAGAAAGTAAGGATGGAGGCTGGGTCCACGTGTAGGGCCGATGGCAAAGCGTCCACACGAAGATGTCGCGCAGATAAAAAAACCTGGTTCTCTCACACGCCCGCAGGAACTTCTCCGCGGTCTTCCCTCATTTCCCTAATTTTCTATTACGTGTGCGCCGTCCGCCTCTATTCCCCGCCCCCCCCCTCCCTAGCGGACACACGGTTATTAATTTTATTCATGGACGAGAGAGAGAAGACTTCTTTTTTCCCTGACGTGTTTCTGTGTTGCTTTATCTCAGTGCAAGCCTCCTCGCATCGAGTGCACGTGACAGCCCCGCTACGCTGTCGCTCCCAGCGACTCTACATTTCAATTTTTATCCCGGGTTTTCTCACTGTCTCCCGTCGGCGCCAGATAGGATCTACTTTCCCAGCTCCGGCCAAGAGTAAGTTAATAACGCCCAATAAACCTTCCCCCCGCTCTCCAAACAATCTGCTCAGGGATAACATTTTTTTTTCTCTAAATTTCAGAACGAGGTCCTTAGATCGCAGGGGCGAATCGGTTTCCAGATTATTTATGAGTGATCATAAACCCCCCCACCCCATCTCCCACCACATGTGCCGTGTAGATTTCCACATACGCTCAAATAACACACGTTCACAGGTTCCGGCACAGACCTCCCGGCTATGAACGGTAATTTATGGCCAGCAAGTCGGTTTTCTATTGCCTACAAGACTCGACGCCTTCGGACATTACGTGCTTCATACCACATAAAACACGAAATTTAATTCATACGAGCACATGAGACCTCGGTGAAATGTCGCCTCTGGCTTCGGCCAATTAATGTTCAGGGTCAGGAACTAAGTGGACGTGTCGTACAACTTTCTGTCCAGCAGCTTGTCTTACTGTTCACACGGAGAGATTGGATTGAGGTGAAATTATTTTATAAAATTTTTAAATTTGGGATTTTAGAAGTAGGCAGTGAAACTCTATAAGAAATCGTAGCTTTAAAGAAGAATTTGCAACTAACTATGCCAACGAAGGCGTGAAATGAACATGGTAAATTACTTCAGGTGAATCACACACACAGACCGGTTGGAGTCGAAACTGTAGTTTCTCAATTGTTGGTCACTCTGCGCATAATTTAGACACAGAAATAACACAGTTCTAAAGTAGAAAAAAACTATCGTGCAAGGTGTAGCGATGGTTAAAACGTTCGTCTCACACTCGGCAGGACCGAGCTTTGATTCCTGGTCTGGCCATTCTGATTACTCCCGGTAAATGGGCACTAAGCCCCGCCGAATATTATTTAACATGTACAGTGTAAAAAACAATTTGTAAACTTACCTTGCCGAAGTATAATAGTGCTAAAAAAGTAGGTTTCACAAAATTGTTTCCCCATGCATAAATTGTAGAGTGCTTATACAGTCAAACATAAAGTGGTTGTATCATATTTATAGTAACAGTGCTTAAAATTTGCTCTTTTTACATGCTGAAGTAAGTTAAGTGTCACGTACTTTGTATGAGTTAATTAATGGGCTAATTACTTCCGTTACCATTAGCAATTTTTTTACAGTGATATCACTATCATTGCTCGCGCCAGGGCTCCGAAGTAGTCAGTGCGCTTAAGGGCGTTCAAGTGGGGAAAATTCATTTATTCATGAAATAGTGTTAATTTTGTAGATGTTACACGGGGGAACATTTTCCCTTGTAAAAAAATTATATCAGCCAGTTTTCCCAAAGTCGCATTTCAAAGTCAAAATTTGCATTATTTTCTTTCATGCACACCGCGAAAACCAACATACATTATGAACGAAGTAAATCATAGTGAAACTACATTCCATGGGCTACGGATTGGAGCCTATGAAAATCCATTAAAAATATTTTCGTATTTATAAAAATTGCTACAAATAGCAAAAACATCCAAATAAACATAACAACTTAAGGGTTTGTAATAGCTTTTTATATATTTCAAGACGTAACTCGTGGCGTATAGTTTAAATTATTTCGTTCCATTATGTTTATTGGTTTTTGCGGAGTGCGGGATTAAAAAATTCTAATTTGAAATTTGAAATGTCATTACGGGAAAAATGGCGAAGCAAATTTTTTTATTTTAAGAGGAAACTTTACTCCCAAGTAACGTCTTCAAAACTAACACTGTTTCATACAGGAATGTTTCCCACTTGAACGTCTTTATTTAAGATGCTTTTGCACCAAACGCATGATTGGTGTTGTAGAGTGCCGCGCCTATTCTTTTCTACGCGAAACAGCTAAAGTTATTCACAGTATGTTTATCTACGAAAAGAACACACGGTTAAAACTAGGGTTTCTATGATTTAAAAAATACAAAAATGCTTATTAGATACACGTTTTTGGGCCCTCAAAATGGTTAAAAACGGCTTTTTAAGACAACCTGTAACTGGAAAAAATACCACCCGGGTTTGTAAAACTCAACGTTGGAAGCAAGCGTTGACTTTACTACAAATTTTACAACCAATTATACTGTAGGGTCGCCGCTTTAAGTCACATGGAAAAAAGAATAGAGCGAAAACATTTCACGTCAGTTTGGTACGCCGCGAATAGAAGCTACGCTGTTACAGCCGAGTGCAGAAAGTTGAATTTTACCGCTTCACTATCTCCGCACATTAAACGCGTACAATTTCATCCGTTGTATAGCCCTCTTAAGGTTGTTCAAGTGGGGAAAAAACATAATTTTATATTTGTATGAAATAGTGTTAGTTTTGTACACATTACTTGAGAGTACATATACCTCTAACGGAAAAAAATTAGCTCATCTAGTTTTCCCGTAATGGCACTTCAAAGTCAAAATTTGCGTATTTTTACTTCATACAAAACTTGGAAACCAGTTAACATAAA
>PNEQ01019023.1:0-14105 GCA_003012365.1 Medauroidea extradentata
GTATGTTCCTGTGATCGAGGCCTTAAGCATTCACTCAGGTATTGTATAAAGTTTGGGGTGTGGGAGGGGTGGGGTTACGGGTTCGTATCCCGTGCAAGACTTTGCGATGGGAATTACATGACATCATACAAGCGTATTGCGCGCGCTCTTTACACTGTTATTGAGTACGCTAGCTGTTAAATGCCGGGCAGCTGTTTTACGGTGGAAGCCGCAGCCGGGCAGCTGTTTTGCGGTGGAAGCCGCAGCCGGGCAGCTGTTTTATAGAGAAATAAAGATGAATTAAAAAAAGTACGCTTAGCGCAGTGGACTGGACAAATCTGTTTGTATTTGATGTTTTAAAGATAAACAGTGAATATAGTATCACCATCAATTAACACGTAACTAAAAGTTAGTTACTTTTTTCTATAGTACACGCGGGCGAAGCCGCAATGGGACAGCTAGTTATAAATAAATTCATTACTAAGTGCATTCGCCTCCCAGCAAGGCGATCCGGGCTCGTTTCCCGCAGGGTCAGTCCCGGGATTTTCGCATGTGGGAATCGTGACGATGTCTTTGGTCGGCGGGTTTTCTCGGGGATCTCCCGTTTCCCCCGCCCCTTCACTCCGGTGCTGCTCCATACTCACCTCATGTCACCCGCCAGCAGCGCTTAAGACATCTATGTAAAGCGCCGACCAAAATCTCTCACTCACTCACATTAATAAATGTGCGAGATTAAAACTGAACGAAGCATTAATACTAAAGCAGTAAAACTAAAAATATAGAACTATTTGACTTGTTCCATTCTATACAAACACAACGGAATAGTTACTAATTACGTACAGCAGAAGGAATCGTAAGTTTGTCCAATCGCAGATAAGGTTGGTTGTCCCGTGAGACCATTTATAATGCATATGATAGCCACAATTTTGTTTTACCTTTTGAAATACACTTCATACTGGGTGGTTTCACTGTGAAAAAAATTATTTTTGGAAGCTCATTAATATTTACAATAGTTACCACTTGTAGTGCATCCTTAAATCATTCAACTTCAAGTTTCTGTCTAAAAATTAAAAACACTGCATACTAAATCTATGTCTATTAAATATTTCCAGCAAAAACTAACATTGAAATGAAAATTGTTTTAACTTATAGTTAATTTAGAATACTACGCGGCAAAATGTAGCTTACGTTTAAAAAAATGTATGAAAAAAATATTTTTTAATCAAGAGAAAGCTTTCTTCTATACAACGTAAAGTCTGCTTTTAAAAGTTGATGAAAATTCCAGCGTCATGGTAGAGTCTATGAAATTCCTTGTCTGTAGAAGAGAGTGTTGTACAGAGCTGTTGTATCGGTGTTATCTTCCAGTGAGGATGTCTTCCTTTCTTGCCGTAGTTATTTCAAACAGTGCACGGGATCGTTAAAAATATAGGTGGTTAAGGATGAAGTGAACACATTTTAAACCCTAGTTTTTAGCTTAGTTCATAGATATCTACTACTTTTTCAAAATACACAAAGCAACATAAGTTACAATCAAAGTGTTCAGATTGCACCGTACCCAAAGGTTGACGTCTGAGCTCAGAGTAAACAATATTGTTACGTTATTATCATATACAGCGCGGTGTTCAGGAATACTCAGTTGACCGCGAACTGCCTATACCAAAGCTGTGTTTGCGAGGGAGGGCGGCATTGTTGAAGAGTGTACGGACAGACAATGGCCGCGCTGACTGATGCAAACAAAACCTCCAGCCTCACACACACACACAATATATAACATGTCTGCATTAAGCCAGAGAACAGCCTCCTACACGGCATTAGTACTGTCTATTGTCTGCTCTGCCCACATACATCTTCTTGTCGCTTGTTTGCAAGAACAACAGTTAAATGGCCCGGATATAATGCGGATAGCTGACGTTTCCGCCCGGCTCGTGTGTGACGGGCGCTGCAGATGTTCCGAAGAAAACCCGAGTTTTAAGGCCATCATCCAGCATGTCTACTGCTTTTACAATATTTATTTTTTAAATCCTAAATGACAGCAGATATCGGAAAACTGTTGCATACTTTTGTTAATAATAGTGTGTACTATGTTAACAAATTTTTATCAAAACAAAATACACAATGGTTTCAGCTAATTATGTAATTAAGGAAATTCTCATTAACTAACTATCTAGCCAAATATACATAAAAAATATTACTGTGGGCAAAATTAGGCTACACAGCAAAAACAATTTTTTTGTCATCTGCTCTCGATTAGGAATAAAAATTAACTATCGTGAAAGTACAAATGATGGATAATGGCCTTTAAAGAAAACTATCCAGTCTAAAAACACGTCTGTATCTGCGACCAGCAGAACATTACCGTGTGAGTAAAACCCACTGCAAGGAAGATTTGTAACAATGACATATTTTAAAGTATATAGTCCACGGAGAAAAGTATTTGTGGCAGCTACAAGATATGGTGTTAGCACTGAGATATGCTGCCCGGCAGATGACGGTCGTCACGAACTTTCCATGTCCACAGACCATTTTCATGTTCTTACTTCAAACATAATAATTACTTTTAATGGCTCGGAAGTTTCTAAACTGGGTATCTTCAAGGAATGTCATAGTTGTAGCGAATCTACAGTTATCTCCAATCGTTGATACTGCCAGACCGTCGCAAGACAATTGTTCTATGTGGCTCGCATCCAGAAGCCAAGATAATGCAGCCGACGTCCACGAAAGCCTGTCATCTTTCTTATTTTATGTTAGTTTCAAATATTGTTCAACATGTGGATATAACTTGTCATAAAAATGTCGCTCAGTAAAAAATACCTCCTTTCTGGTTTACACAATGACTAAAAACATGCCAAATTCGTGTTATTTTGGAACGGACTAGGATTCTATTGGCATGTACACTCTTGAACATAATCTGTGACGTCATTGACCACTAACTTATCCCTAGAGACCTCTCTTATTCGCGAAAAGAAATTTGCACCCCTTTTGTTTCAATGCCTTACGTGCACATCTGCAATTCTGCTTCATGGTTATTGGCGGCGAGTCTATACGAAGAGCCGTATATCATTTGACTGTGCCAATTACAATAACGTTCCTGCAACATCACATGTCTGTGATTTGCCAGTAGAATCCCAAGGTTCGTTAGAGTTAAAATATCCAATCACTGACCACGAAGCAGAACTGCAGACGTGCACGTAAGGCACTGAAACAAAGTGAGGCAAAATTATTTTCCCTACCAATAAGATTTCATTTACGTGACTTATGATTGGTCACTCTCCCGTGGATAGTGTTCCTAGCTGCCAGTCACAACATTGTATGCCTATAGAAGACCCAACCTCTGCTGGTAATGAGTTGCAGCGAGTTACTGCTATTCAACGTGCATTACATTTTGTATGTCTACGAAAATAACGCACACTTGGAACTATGTCACTATAGTTTCAAATATTCGGCACGTTTGTTAAAATCATATTTTTAGGCCTCTCGAAATGGCCAAAATTGGGTTTTCAGACTGCCGTATCTGGAATAATAATCGGATTCGAAAAACTCAAGTATAGAAACAAGCATTAGACTTTGAACTACGCTGGTCATAAATAAAATAATGTGGTCACTGCTGAAAGTCTCATAGGAAGAAGGTTAATAGTGCAGCACTGCACGCCAGCTGAGTAGTTTGCACGGAGAGGCGATAATATATTACATACGTCGGTTAGTGGCAACCTTACTGCTCCTGCCTCTCACAGGTAAACGCAGCCTATCCAGGGAGGAGAACAAAACCTTGTAGTCTAGTCTGCGGTCAGAAAACAACGTGACATTCACAGGTCTCTAGTTATAACACGTCGAAGTACAACATTAACTTGATTTGTTACTTACCAAGTGTACAAAATCATTTCAATAATTAATATAGTTCGTATAAAATTACCTGCCACGAAGTACTCAATAAACCGCTATTACTTTAGGAGTTTTGGTGCATAAAAAACAAAACTGTTGTTTAACTACACATGTTTACTATCAGTGTGGCCAACGTGGTTTGCTGCGTGAAGTTACATGTCCGGACAACATTGAGAGCTGCAGCTGCATTCACAGCGTGTTTATAAGGACTTTACGCTCACTTTCACAACACCGCCTCGTCAACATGTGTTCCATGTGATGATATAATAAGTGAGGAAGGGAACGAAAATAAACGCTTACTTTACACTTGAATTACTTATATCACTGATTTGACCAATCAGTAATTACGTTGTATGAATCTATGTTTCGAATCGAAGTTTTTCAATTCGAATTCCCTCAGATTTTGAAATCTTAGCAGGCGATACGTTACATCTGCGTGTGTGAAAGTAGAAACTCGTACATCTCAGGGTTAGTACGTTGAAGTTTCGCAACACCGCCCGCCGAGCACAGGTAAAACTGTTACTGCCAGACTGTCGCAGGAAGATGTGAGTTGACAAGTTATTTTATCTGGCTGGCGTTTTAGAACGTTGCCTCTCTGAGTCGCAGTCATGACACGACATTCTCTACAGTTTACTTTCAGACAAGACTTCGCCAAGTAATCACTCGTCAACAGAAGAAAGGCTCAGTTATTTTCTACACGTCACAGATGGAATCAACTAGCCAGATGAAAGCAATTTCAGAAAGTTTTCAACACATCTTAATTACAATATTTTGCCTCTGCAAGGACTAAAAAGATTTATTTTCTCCGTGTTTATGGAAGTGTTTCTTCACTTACGGTATGTATTATTTTATATTTGAATAATTTATTCACCTGTTTGTTTACATATTTGTAGAGACGGGAAAATTGTCCGAATTTATTTCAGGACGTGATAGAATCCAGGAGCTTAGTCATACGTTTTGCTTTGAGATTAAGTGACGGATTATTAGACACGTCCTGGAAGAATCTATAAGAAATTATAGATCAACAACAACGCGAGAGCCAATCACAGGCACCCTAGTTCAAAGTTTGATTGAAACAGCAGCAAATAAATAAAAGGAAGTGACTTAATGATTCACAGGGCAGCGAATTGTAGTCCGTTGAACCCACGAAATGTTCATGTCTTGGCATATTTGTAACTGACTTCACAATTGGAGAAATTGGCAGCAGTAACTTTTTACGCAAACAGCTAGTTCTTCACTATTTTATTTTACTTAATAGCACCAACGGAAAATGAAGTCTGAATGAATAACAGATGTTACGGGACTAAGCCGATTCGCCATTTAGCAATTTGCGGGAGGCCGTAGGAATGTTTTCTGTAGACCGTATTGATCAATTAAAATAGTAATAATAACATTCATGTAATTGTATTCTCAGACATAAACTAATGGGTGAAATATATGCATTGCCGTATTTATACAAACTTTTGGTGAAAATATAGAAATTGGTAGAAAAGAAGGAAAAGTAAATATGGCTTCTAAAGTCTTCGTTGAAAAATAAGTAGCTCACAGATGTGTGTACGCACACTCGAGTTAAAGGCACAAGCACACAAGAAAGGATGAAAATGCTTATAGATTATATTTATAATGAAAGGGAGTGAAAAATCGCATAAATGTTTAGTGCCAAGGTAGTTTCTAATCAGCTCTAACTGTTGCGTGTCTATGATTGCACGGCGATAGTATGATAAGATTCAAATGATCACGTGTGGATAAAGGAACCCTGATTTTTGCAAGAAATATTTGCGCAACACTTCACTTCAATGTCTTACATGTACACATCTGCGTCCCTGCTTCGTTGTTATTAGCAGCGTGACTTAGTGTAGAGGCGTCACGTGTTTAAATGTGCCAATCAGAGCAAGGTTTATACAACACCACACTTCTGGGATTAGCGGGTGGAATCCAAGACGCTGAGAGATGAAAATACCCAATCAATGATCACGAATCATAGCTGCAAGCTGCAGGTGTGACTGTAAGGTATTGGACCCAAATGGTGCAAAACTAGTGAAAAGTGGGTATATTACAATTCACGCAAGATAAAGGCTAAAGTTACAATTAAGTTATTATTATATTCAAGGTTATACTCGAACGTGCTTACTTTACCTTGTACGAGCTATATCCACCTGGCCAGTACTCACAGTCTCGACAAGTCACACAGTAGCGTGTGTTGTCTACCTTCAGGCGTATCACGTCGTGCCCTCGGATCTGTAAACTGCCGAACACAAGGAGAAAGCATCTCTGAAAAGAAAAAACCGGAGAAGGTTTAGCTGCACCCCTTGGAAGGAAATGTAATCTCGCGTGGGCGGAGGGAAATATACTTTCTATAAGCCCCTTGTCGCTCCTACGTCCTCCGTCATATTTCAAACACGGCTGATTGCTGTCGACACTCCAATCAAAGAGGCGTTCACACTAGATACTGGGGAGGCTGATCTCCTGTATTGGTCCCTACAATTGTTTGCTTACTCACTCGACATTCGATAGGCAGCGGTTCAATATACCTCTACAAGTGTATCTCACTTCGAAATAGATTCGTTTATAGAATTCGCTATTTGTCACAATTCTGTTACTTGACTTTACCAGTTGCTTTCCCAGCTCATGTAACATACTAGTTCCTCTCAGTTTTCATACATACTTGATCGTGCAAGGGTGAAATGTCAATGGCGGGAAAGCTCGCAGGTCTAGAACATTGAGTACAGTAACCACGCCTCTATTGTTTGTTTGGCGTACAACCACCGCTATAGTTGTGTCTATGGATATGTTAAGCGACAATAAATCAACATTTTCTACAAATGGAACGTTGACCTGCCGGAATAAGTTAAGATATTCAGGCGCATGATGATACGTATGCAGGGTGGACGATGCCGTTAGTCGGAGGGTTTTCTTGGGGACTTCCCATTTATCCCGCTCCTTCATTCTGGCGTTGCTCCATACTCATCTCATGTCACCAGTGCCGAAGACCTCGATGTTAAAAGGGGGAGATCACGCAACATTTTAATTGTTTTCATACTTTTTATATTTGTGCTAGACGTAATTTGTTTGTAGACAACAATTGCGACTGCTATTTACAGTAATAAACATTTTCTATCGCTCATTGTGTTGTTTAGTGGTATCCAATTCAGAGCTAAAAGTATCACTTTAAGAAACTAATTTGTAAAAATCGAAAAACAGCAAACCTAGACAATAGGCTTTACCAACATTCGCAGCAAAATATTTTCTTGAGTAATATATTTCTGAATAACAATCCATGACTCCAAAGTCTCGCATGTTTAATTGCGGCGAAAGATATCGCACTTAACAAATACATCGTTCTGGGTAAAAGTTAGCTCACGAAGCTCACAACTGTTATTATCTAGACTTTTTGAAAGAAATGAAAACCAACTGACCTACAGAATGAAATAATTCACACTGAACAACGGTGTCACAGACTACGTCAAGACATGTATGAAACCACAGCACTGAGTTTTTGTATTTTTAAAAATTACAGAAAATTGGGAAATTGTTATTTTAAAAACCAGATTTTTTTCAATAACATTAAAAATATTCAAGGTCGTTTTTATCCCTGTCTTAACGTACCGCTCGTCACTGCTCCTCACTGCAAATTATTTTACTTCTGAAACTCACTTAGTTTTCGTTTCTTGTATGAAATCGTTTTACGCAAATTTTCGCTTCGATACAATATTCTTCAATAACTATGAAAGCTAGAATATTTTCATTTATATGAAAATTAGCCACACTGCATGTCTATAAAACCAACAATATTTCGTACAAATACAAACATTATTAACATCCCCCCTCTCTTTACCTGTTAAGTACTGACCACTCACGTTGCAGGGAAGGTAGTGTGAGCAACATACGATCGCATACGGTGGAAACATTGAGTCGCCCGTGTTATTATGCGTGTATTCCTGTGTATATACGTCTGTAGCGACACATCGTAGGGGATAAAGAGCGTGGAATGACGCGAGGTACAACAAAGTTCACTTGTCCGAACACGCTCTAACACACGTATATTGAGATACAAGCACTCTGTGACGAAGAAATATGACATTGGTACAGGAAGACAACTCAAGCAGCATTAACCACTAGCAACATACAACTCTTCATAAGAATCATTAATAAAGAGGTGGAGCGACGTAAAACGTCTGTGATTAGCGGGTAGTAGCCAAGTATGAGAGTTATAAACATCCAATTTTGACATGAAGCAGAGCTGCGGATGTGCACACAAGTAATTAAAACAAGATGGTGCAAAATTCAGTGGCTCTATCTATAGCATGAGGGCTCTAAAAAGATTTTCCTTTTAAGTTTTTCAGAAGTTATAAATAAAAACTCTAAAAAGTATGTCCACCTCTACCCATGAAGTGTATGTCATTTTAGATCGCGAAAAATTCGTTAACGTTTTTGGGGCTGTGTTGTGTGTTTGTTCTGTGTGGGGAAAGAGATTCCCTGAAGTTAAAGTGTAGTCAAGTTCCATTCCGAATGGCCCAGAAAATTTTGCGAAGTGTTCGTATATAAACCTTGTCATTGCATTAACAACTGTGTTTTAATTTATCAGATATACACTTGAACATCTAAGCCAGTCTGTACAGATAAAGTGTAAAACTATGTCAGCAGCCAATGAACACAAAGGAAATGTGCAGTGAGCATACGACTGCCTTCATAACAGTCAGCAAACTACACTTCTGATAGAACCTGGCTCAAATAATGTGTGCACCGTTTAACTCGGCCTGAAAAATTGGTAGACCTGGCGGCCATGAAGCGGAACATCTGTGTAAAAATTTTCAAACGCAACCTCGCAAAAATTATTATAAATAAACAGATCGCTAATGGACGATGATGTCAAAGAGTTCCAAACGCTGAGCTTATAAACAGCAGAATATTTTGTGCCTTGAACCATACTACACATCGCAAAAAATATCGGTACTTTATTTTTATAAAATGACATGTTTGCAGTCTGTAAACTATTCTCTAGTACTGATCAGTGCACAAATATTTGCCTGCAACTGAGGTAGAAACTTGCAAAATACTGTATCTTTGTCTCATTAATGCTCACCAGTATAGCGCAAGAACGAGGCAGTCGCGCCAATTACATTTTTTTATAAACAAAAACAAATCAAGTTATTTTTTCTGTAAATATTAAGTATTTTTGTAACAGTTTAATACAATTTATGTCATGATAACTTATTTATATTGTCATTGTGCTTCCTTACCGAATGATTATTTAATAGTATAACTATGCTTATTGCTTTGCTAAATTAGTTTTAAGGTGTTTTATTAGTTAAATTATCTCTAACTTTCTTTTCTTGTGGTAGAACTGGAAAATACATGTAAAGTAAAGAAACGTTACGATGTTTGAAAATATTTTCGCCAAATGAATCTTTAGGTGTAAATCAAAACGGTATTCACTGACTAATGACGAAGCATAAAGATAATTTATCGACATTACAGCTGTTATAATGTTAAAACGAACAATTGGTACTGATTCCAAATTATGTTACAGTAGTCCGGGTTCTTTGATTGGCAGACATTCTACTCGGTATCTCATTGGAGTCAATGTCTACCAATAACAAGTGAAGTACTGTTGAAGGGGTTATGATAATGAGTGTCAACACACATGACAGTATTGATGTCCTTACAGTGTTCTATGTCTATGCTTGTGTATAGTCTTGACCTCACGAATACTGAATGTTGGTCTCAAGGTGTGATAAGCTATTATTAGAAACAGTGGAAGTTCGCAAGAATACTTCCTGCAATAAAGAAAGAACATCACACTGTTTAGGTACACCTGGTTTTCGCGAAAATAATTTTACCCCGCGGTGCCTTACGTGCACATCTGCAGTTCTGCTTCGTGGTCAGAGATTGGATATTTTAACTGTCATGACCCTTGGGATTGGATTCTACCGGCAAATCACAGATGTGTGGTGTTGCTGTAACCTCACTATGATTGGCGCAATCAAATGAGATACGGTTCTTCACACAGACAAGCTGCCAATAACCATGAAGCAGGATTGCAGATGTGTACGTAAGGCACTGTAGCAAACTTGGGGAAAATTATTTTCGCAAAAAAACAGTGGTCCCTGTAAATATGTGTTCCTAGGAATTATGTTAGGGCGAAAAATCTTTGGTTTCAAAGCTATTTTGCATCTGTGGACTTATTCATTCTACACTGCGGTTGAGGTAATTGTGTAATTAATTAATTTTACATTAACTAGCCAACCTAAAAAAGAAAATATTGCCAGAGTTGTAAATTCAGAAGACATTTTGCGATATCTGGCCTCGTTTCCGTCTGAAATAAATATTATAATTGAAAACAATAGAAGAAAGGAATAACGGCGTGGATGAACTGCATATTCATACAATTTAACACGAGTGCTGGTCTGAAAGATATGATGTCAATGTTAAGGGGACCGCCTGTTCAGACCACCGCACTGACGACGTCGCCTGTTGAGGTTGGAGGGAGTGTGGTGGGGGGAGGGGATAAACACAGACTAGCGGGTTTCAGCGGGGTTCCTCACTTGTTTGCAGCTCACTCGTCTCACTTGTTTGCATTTCCGCACAATTTCAGTTCCCCCGCCCTCTCCTGTCCCTACTAGCCATCCTTCAACCAGCCTCCTCGTGTCTTGACAGCGAGCTGTTACCCGGCGTGGTGTGCCTGCATACAGAGAACCAGCTCCCCGGCCTGCCTTAATGAGATTTCTGCTCCCTGCGTCCTTGCTGCTACTTCGTGTGTGTGTGTGTGTGTGTGTGTGTGTGTGTGTGTGTGTGCTCCTACACACTAGCCAGGAAGTTGGGCTGTCCGTTACTTCCCTCCGTCGACATTCTTCCTTCGCCGCTCACGCCATGGATGTACTCTGTAAACACGATGTTTTTCAAATCTTCTTTTAAAATATCACAAATATTCTAATTAAATAAATTTCCTTTTCGGTTGAAATTTTGCAGTAAAATTTGTATGAATTCGGTTTATGCCCGTGCCAATGTTTTAAAACCGAGATGTTAAAATGTTTGTAATCTTCCCATCAGATGAGATTATGTAAAAACTTAGTACGTCCGTGGGAGAAAGTTGGATCAAGAACTTAGACTATTTTTTCAGGAGAAGAAAAATACGCAGTTTTAAACCACGCCCAGTGTTCTCCCACGGAAGCCAACAGCACGATCGCATATATGTGTGTTCAAATACAAAATTTATCTTTCATTAGTCTTCGTTAATGATCAGACCAACGTAATTCAATCCAAAAGTTGTTTTATGGAAATTATTATATTATACCTTCTTTCAAGGAGGTACTCAATTAAAAAGTGGACTGAAGTAAAAACAGCGCAGTCTAACATAATAGAACAAGTGTTTCTGGGAGCCAAAGTGACTGTATTAAGTATTTGCTTTCTAATTTGTCCTAACAGTTTGCCTTCGATCAAGGACTTTACGTTTAACTAGTTTTCTTTGGAAGTTTATAACGTACGTATAATAATTTCCCAAACCAAATAATGGATGATCTGAAAACATGTCTTTATTTGTGGTAGATGACTTTAACATTTGTACAGGTCTTTATTCAGTTTGTATGGAAGAATGTCAAAATTAAAATAATTCTTGTATGTAATTATGTTCAGTATGAAAAACTTTTTATCTCACTACTTTTTGACAAAACCACAAAAATACTAACCATACGGTATATTTATTTGGACACTCGAGCAACATTAACCACACTTCATATTTATTTTTGTTACTAATAAAAGATTGTATATGTTTTTAGTCTTTTAAAAACTACACCAGACGAAATATTTGTCATTATGTATCCACACATTAGTAAAATCTTTCCATTGTTGCTCGAGTACTGCCAACAAGTTATATAATATTATATTAACAAATTAACATATCTGGTCACGAATTAATTGATTATCTTAACTGTCGCAGATGTGAAATATGTTGATACTCACTGCGATTTCAAATATTATTATTACTATTATTAATATATACATCATGTGCTCCTAAGCCCTGTACGATCAAGCAAAGTATTCACACTAATTTTGGCATTCTTTCTCATCTTCCAAGCAGCTCTCATTTTTTCTCCGTGGATTCTCTTTCTTTCTTCTGTCCATGTATTCCCATGTTTCTTTGCAATTTTGTTCTCTGATATCATCTTCCACTTGTGAATCTTGTTTCTGTCTGTGATTTCGTCTCAATATCTGTTGATTGGTGTGGTACACGATGTTGTTGATTTTACTGATTATATGTGTGTCAGAATTTTGTTGGGAAGTCTTGTTGTGGCAGTTTGCTGACGTGGCCATAGAGTTTCAATATTAGTTTTCTGATGTCCACTGCTAGATTGTACATTTCCTCTGTGTTTTTTCTAGACTGTAATCTGTAGGCCTCTTCTCTTAGTTTCGGACCAATAATTGTTCTTATGATTTTGCGTTCTTCTTTTAATATGTTTTCATGTCATATTTCGTATAGAGTGTTAGTGCCTCGCTTACATACAGTGTTTCTGGTTGTATCACTGTGCTGTAGAGTCTGAGCCTTGTGTGTATGGACGTGCACATCTTGCTGCAGATGTCGCGTGTCTTGCCGTAGGCTCTTTTCATTTTATAGTCGAGTCTTCTGTCCCATCTGTCTCCTCCTGCGGGTTCGAGGATTTCACCAACATATCTGAGGTGTAGGACTTTGTTTATCTTGCCACATTTTGTATTGCATTCTTTGATGTCCAGTTTTGAGAAGAATTCTGTCTTTTGGAAATATATTCGTAGGACAACTTTTTGTGCACGTTCTTGAAGTCTTCTATTTGTTTAATTATTGTTGTTTCATTGCCCACGAATATTGCCAGGTAGTCTGCGAATGCTAAGCATAACATTTATGTGTTGTCTTTCGGTCGTCCGAACCGTGTTGGTTTCCATTGTACTAGGTTTTTCAGCTCTTTTACCCATTCTCTCATTACTTTATCTATGACTGGGTTAAAAAGTAACGGGGGATAGTCCAAACACCTTGGCTTACCTCGGTTTTGATCAAGAAGGGTTTAGAAATATGTGTAGGGGGGGGGGGAATGTAAAAAATTGTAAATTATATCCAAACTCTGGGATTCCTCGTGAAAAAGTAATTAGACATTATGTGGGACACTTCCAAGACAAGTGGATACTAAGGGAGGTATTGAAAATGGAATTTAAAAACAGAATTCAGTCAAAATTTCAAAAACCTGCGGTGGAGTATTATGAACATTTCATGTTGTCTATTCGAGGAGTACATTGTAAGGAACAAAAACGGGTTATCTTGTTGCAAGCTCATAGAATGTAGCGTTTACGAGAAAAACGCACACAACTTTCGCCTGGTATGTAGGCAACAACGTCTAGGTTTTTCTGGTACTAGCGACGTGCTCTCAGGAAATCGCAACCTATGATGCAGTGGTTTAAAAGCAGCTCGCAAAACCCACACAATCAAATTTTAAAAAAATTTCGATTATGTTCGTTAAATTAGCTAACTATTTTCGTTTTGCAGCATTCTTACAAAATGTTTGCGTTTTTATTCGAAGAGAAAAATCCACGAATTTTAGAAACATATAATGCAGAACTGTATTTGATAACACTTCGTTTCTGTCGTTCAGCAAAGAATGTAAATATATCAACCATTTCAAAACGTACTGTAACTGTTCATAATGTACTTTGTACTTAGGTAATGTTATATTTACTATTGAATTAATGGAATTTTTCTCAAATAAATATTGTAAAATAGCTGTAAAACCAAACTGGTTGCCAAATTTACTGAACCAAACCTAAGTTTTCTTAACTTTACTTGGGTACATTCTGCGACTTTCTTTAAACAACTACGTCATAGGTTGTATTTTCCTGAGAGCACAGCGCACGTACTAGACAACCCTAGACGAAAGTACCATTTTTGCCTACAAACCAGGCGGTGTACTTTTTTCACAGCAAACTTGTGCATTTTTCTCGTAAACGATGGATTCTAGACGCTTGCAACAAGAGAACCGTTGTTGTTCATTACGATGTACTGTTCAAACTGACAACATGAAATGTTCACAATACCTGACGGCAAAATATTTTACGGATTATGAGGGTGGGCACCTAATTATTATCTTGAAGGGGGAAATGTATAATGCTGAAATTTTTTAGCAAGTTACATTTTCAATAACACTTAAAATCAGACACGGAAACTAAATTTAACTTACAACATTTTTTATTTTTATACATAATAATGTTTTTAAAATATATTTTCAATG
>PNEQ01019023.1:14205-29737 GCA_003012365.1 Medauroidea extradentata
TATATATATATATATATATATATATATATATATATATATATATATATATATATATATATATATATATATATATATATACGTATATGTGGATGTTTCTGTGTAATTATTTAATATTTGTTGTGATTACAAGACGTGCTAAGCAAGTGGTTGGAAGAGACTGCTATGCTCAGTTACATACACTACAGTCACGTGGGCAGAATCAAGGCCAGGTTATCATATCATCGCATGACCATCGGATCTACGAACATGTACCAAACTTCAAGTCGATGGAATAAATAAAATATTAATGTTAATATTCCGTTCTACGCCTGTTAACTATTACATCAAGTCAGGGAAAACGTCTAAATTTTTGTCTAAACGGTGGACAGATTTTCATCAAATAAAGCTTAAAAAATCAAAATGAGTATAGCTTTAAAATTAAAAAAAAAAAAAACTCATTGGCGGTCCATGCTTACATCACTGATCTTTACTTGTCGGGGTTCATAAATGTCAATCCACTGAGATTTTTCCTGTTTTATTATTTTTATTATTGTATGGGTTTACAACCGAAAGTGTCTTGTACTTCTTTGATTGTTTCTCTTGCTTGTTCTTGGTTTTCTGGGACGAAACGGAACCTCCATGGCGTACGTACACAATGATTCAGTAAATATTGTCGTGTGCGGGCCAGTGTTATTTCCACATTTTTGTTCCAGCGAAGGATTGTACGAACGATGAATTGTAAGGTCTCAATACTGCGGGAGTGCTGAGCGGATGAAGTATTCCCGTTTAATCCGAGCAAATGGTTCCCCAAAGAAGCTAGCAGGCTGACAAACTGGTGGAAGGGATTCAGGATCACACCAAGATGAGGGAAGAGGGAGAGGCGGTTGACATACAGTAGAAGGCGTAGCGAGTAAGCGCAGCCAATCAGCTTCAGGCGGAACCTCTCAGTGAGATTGAGGCCGCAACAATTGTAGCCAGGACGACAAAACACTGTCGCCCTTTGGGCCTGCCAACCCTCGCTGCGGCCAGCATGTCCGCCCACTAGACCACTGTTTCACCGCACAGGTTGGCAGCATGTGGGAGTTCGGGGAAAAAAACGTCCGGTGCGTAAGAGTGAGTTAAGACCACGCTCCCATATCTCTTCTTTTTTGCTATAATTATTTTGTTAAGCCTAAACTGGAGCGAGTATCATAAATACGTTTGGCCGTTTTGTTTAAAATGGATTTCTCCATGTTATATAGTTCATGAAACTATTGTTAATTTACTTTTTTGTCAAAGCCATGTAAATTCACGTGTTGTTGTTACTATGGAAAGTGTTTATTTCTAAGAATACAATTACTATGCAGTACTGGAATTTCATGAAAAATGAAACATGTATTACATGTTAGAAATGTATTTAGTAATCCTTGGAAATGTTTTGTTGAAGAATTGGCCAGAGATCTGCAAGTTGCGTAAATGAACGGCGTTGCTTATTATCTTCAAAATATTTTAAAATTAGGTAAATATTTTCTTATCAACACTTATTTTAGGATAATTTATATAATATACGTTTCATAATAAATAAATAATATAAACCATGGCATTTCCGTTTACAAGAAAAAAAAGAGTCCTGATTATTTTAATATGTCGTTACATTATCTTTGTGTTTTCATTGTGTATCGAGTCAACACTTAAAGTAGCGGAAAGACAATGTGTAATGATAAAGCAATCAGTTGTGGATCATCCGCGACCATTTTATATTTATTTAACTTCTGTATTATCAAATGTTTCTCATACATTTTATAAATTCGGTCTTAACGAGTCGCAAAACATGACACCGCAAAATTTAAATACTGCAGCAATGGAATATTTCTTTAATTGATAGTAAAATTCCCAAACGCACATTTTTAAATTAAATTTCTGTAAGTTTTAAAGACATCATAATCAAATGAAAATGTCGCAGCTAGACACTCCGAAAATTTTGCATATGCATCTGGCGGTTTATCATTCCTATACTCGCACTGGATACAACCGTTAGAACCAATAATTTATTACGATAAGAATTTTACGCCATCTTGTTTCAATGATATATGATCACTAGAGCCGCGATTTTATGGCGAAAAGATGTTTGCAACATTTGGTTTCGATGCGTCACGTGCACACCTGCAGCTCAGCTACATCGTCTGTGGTTGGGTGATTTTACTCTCACTGGCCTTGGTAAATTATAGACGTACAGACTTACAATAATCTTATTCTGATTGGTGCAGTCAAATGAGAAACGTGTCTGAACAAAGACACGCTGCCAATAACCTTGAAACAGAACTGCTGATGTGCACGTGAGTCACTGAAACAAAGTGGGGCAAAAATCTTTTCGCGACAAAATCGTGGCCCTACTGATCACATCTGCAGTTCTGCTTCATGGTCTGTGATTGGATGTATTTAACTCTCAGCGTCTTAGGCTTCTACCCACAAATCACAGACGTATTATGTTGCAGTAACTTTATTATCATTGCTACAGTCAAATAAGTGACACCTCTGCTCAAAGACGCACAGCCAATAAACACGAAGAATAGCTGTAGACGTTCATAGTGAAGCAAAGTGGTGCATAACAGGTCCCTGTCGAGAGAAGCTTCTACAGCTCCGATATTTGATTGGGTCTAACTTATATCTCCGAGCACCGGAAACGTTTTCACTGGCCAAAAACAAAGGTACAGCACACGCCAAAATATGTCGTGATTGCAACAATTGATATTGCATTAAAATGTTTAACGAAGTGGGTTAAACTGTAGGCTTAAATTTCCGGAAGTTCGGTTCTGTAAATTTACTCTGAAATGAAAAACAAAAAATGCAAGAAGTGACGTTGATTTTCGTAAATTTCCTGTTGGCATCCGGTGCTGAAATGTTGGCCACCCCTGGTCCAGGGTCTCTTATAAAAGTAGCGGGATATCATCGTCTGATGGCTTGAACTGTGCGAGTGTGGAGACCACTCTTCCTAATATGCTTCACTCTTCCAGTGGTCAGAGTCCTGCACTCGTGTTATAGCGAAAATACACATATTTCTGTATTTCTGCATTACATATACGTTAAGGCCACGACTGTTAGTTTATCAGTGATTCTAAAATTCTTTTTTTGATTAATATAATTGTGATAGCGATGAATACCTACACTGTTTTGTCACAAATATATCACAACTTATACCTAATTGTTGGTAGCAATGATCCTCGCGGTTTTCACTTGTTTGCACCCAAAGTATTACACATTTCGTTATGAAAATAAGCCAAAACCAAGCTAAACAATATTTTGCAAACTAACTGTGCATTATTTAGCAGAAAGCGACAGTTATTGTGCATCATGTGACTGATTTTAGTCAGGAGTATTTTTTAACAACCCGTTAAAAATGGTTTGAGTTTTTGAATCAATGTGACAAAAACTACCTATCACTGCCTTAAAGTCGTGGGCCAGAGTTTCTTTGAATTTAACGACAGTTATTTTTTAAAACATAAATGTGAGCCAATATCAGTTCATGTTAGATAAAGAAGTGTTTTCTTATGGGACAGTTTGGCACGGGAAAAATTCCTGCCCGTTAGTTTCGCTGATATCACTAAAGGACCAGAAAAATACGAAACCGAAGTAAAACAAAATTTAAATAGGTTTGGAAATTACAGAAGTCATTTAACTTAATTATAAATATAAATAAACTTACTTCGCGTTTCAAATTAACAACTTAATGTAACTTAAAATTCAGGAACGCTCCGTGATTGGTCAGCTTATATCCCTTACCAACACCGGCGCTCAAGTGGTAGAAATCTTCCCTGTGACAAACTTCTAACCTGTAGTAGAATTAAACCTCAGAGCCACGGCGGGAGCAACCATAATGTTTTATGTGGTATATTATTATCTATGCGGCTCAGCACGTGTTGAAGCTACGTATATGCCACCACTGACATTTCATTCAACTCGGTGCCACGCACATTGCTAAATTATTCTAGGCCATTTTTTCAATACCCTGAAACTGTGAACAAATGAGCATTTGTACGCACTAAAAACACTCGAAAACGTCTACTTACAATTTTTTTTCCCCGGAAATTTTATTCATTCCGGAATCACTGATTTTCGCGAAAATATTTCTGAACCAACATGTTTCAATGTCTTAGTTCCACCTCTGTAGCTCTGCTTCTCTGTTATTGGCAGAGTGTCTTCATTTAAAACATGTTTCTCAGACAGAATTAGGTTACTGCAAGTAACACACGTCCGTAATTTGCAGTAAAACGAGATAAATTCAGCCAATCACATACCATGAAGCAGACACGCAGATGTGCACACGAGGCACTGCAGGAAACTGATCCAGAAACCTTAAGAGTGCGTGGTAGTTAAATTAACGCTGAAAACATGAATTGATTTCTACGCTTTTGTCGAAGCCGATGTGGATAAACTATTCAATGACAATCCTAGATAATGGTATTTGCCAACTTTATGAGTAAATATTTATCCAGAATTACTAATATGTTACGCGTGATCTCTTGCGCCGCAGTTAAATGTACGAGGTTCCGGCGTCAGAGATTGTGCGCACTCTTAAAGGACTTAGGCTCGAGTTTCTCGAGAGAAGTTTAGTATATTTATTGTTTTTTCAGGGTAGCATTATTCGCTCTACAATGGCTTAATGAACTGCAATCACAGATTAAGACCGCTAATTTAAAAAAAAATATTTCTGCACTGGTAAGTTTAATTGCCTCACGTTTTCATTATGCAATTCTGCTTCATGGTCAATGATTGGATGCCATTAACTCTTACGTGTGTTAACCTTTTACTGCTAGTCACAGACGTGAGGTATCGCGGTAACCTCATCTTATAGGCACACTCAAACTGGAAACGTCTTACCACGAAGACACGCTGCTAATAACCATGAAGCACAGCTGTGAATGTGCATGTAAAGTACTAAACAAACTGGCGCAAAATTCTTTTCACAAAACATCAGCGGATCTAGTTGTCATGACTTAAACTATCACACTACATCTTGACTCATAATGTAAAGAATGAGCAGAAGAGGGGAAATATTACGTCATCGTGTTCCGGAAGTGCGTATTCCCATCAAATTAGGACTAATTAGTAGGGCCCGGTATTTCATGAAAATATTTTTGCAGCACTTTATTTCAGTGCCTTACGTGCGCACCTGCATCTCTGCTTTGTGGTCAGTTATTGGATGCCGTAACACCCAGCGTGTGGAGGTTAAACCCGCATATCACAGACGTGATGTGTGGCAGTTATACGTGTACTGCGATTGGCACAGTCAAATGAATAACACCTCTGCGCGAACACACTTTGTCAATAATCATGAAATTGAGCTGCAGGTGTGCACGTAAGACACTGAAACAAAGTGGGGCAAAAATGTTTTCGTGAAAACTACCGGGTCCTACTAATTAGTTTGGACCTCAATGTTTGGTGAAAAGGTTTCTGCGTCAGTTTCCTTCAGTGCCTCGTGTGCACATCTGCATCTCTGCTTCATGGCATGTGATTGGCTGAATTTATCTCGTTTTACTGCAAATTACGGACGTGTGTTACTCTCAGTAACCTAATTCTGAATGAGAAACATGTTTTAAACAAAGACACTCTGCCAATAACAGAGAAGCAGAACTACAGATGTGGAACTAAGACATTGAAACATGTTGGTTCAGAAATATTTTCGCGAAGATCAGTGGTTCCTGCTAGTTTGTTTTATTACGTTTACAATGCAGGAAGCAATTGTCAGTTAATAGACTGCTATATGTGTACAGACCAGTATCACAGCGCGAACATAAGCTAAGATACCAGCAACACGTGAGAAGACGTTGCAGACAGGCGGTGTTGCAATACTTACGCCCGACAAGAAGTGTGCCCACTCCTGCTGCGGCACGTACCTCGTATGTCATGTCTTCTGCAAAAACTTCACTGCCACCAAGATTTATGACGAACGTCCCGACGTCCAGCTGAGCTCCGAGATATAATTCCGAGACACGGCCGACAGACACGATTTCGTGGTTATCTTTGGGTTTTTTTCCTTCACGCCAGGGCTGCGACCTAACCTCTGAGTACAGTCGCTTTCTCCTGCTCCGTTTGAACGTCAGCCTCCGATCTGAACAGACACGGCATGCTTCTCAAGGTAGGAAAACTTCTGACAGCTAGCAGCAGGAATATTTTGCCATACGGTATTGGTAAATACAGAAAAAAAAATCGCTGGTCCACTTACCTGTAGGCTAGTCTCCACGAATATCTATGCACTCAAGCTCGCTGACACAAGCTTTATACTGGATAAGCATTTCACTGATTTTTAATTGCTCGTCGCCCTCCAACAATTGTCAGACAAGTCAAGAGCCAATTGCCAAAGGTACACTGATTTATAGTTATCTGCGTCCTAGCTTTGTTGAAAACAAAAAGCTAATATTTCACGTCTCTAGGTACCGGGACTATAGATATATAAAAATTAAACTGCAAGATGATAGACCTTCATTGATTGTTATACTTGCACGAATCAACAGATAGTCACTAAGTTTAACTGCAGAAGTCAGAGACTTTCCAATGGCAGGGACCTTAACAATTCGCGTTTTATTTTACGTACGTGCTAGAATTGCAGCAACTATAAGTTCATGTCGCATCCACTATTGGCCCTTGACTTATCTGACATCCACTGTATGTCTCTGAGCCAATTATAAAACTATACCTTAACATGCCGTATACTACTGTGTCAACCAGGAGATATCGGACACCTGCATTCCGCTTGAATACACAGGTATTACTGGAGACTAGCACACATGTCAGTGAACTTTCCCGTCTCTATCCAATGGACATAACAAATATGGGCGCATTAGTTCATGTTATTGACAAAATATGCACAGTGAAGGGAAAAACATGATAGTTCAATGACCTGCATGCTAGAATCCCTTGTCTTGTATATACTCAAACCCCAACCATTTGACATTAGCTGCTACTCTGGCAGACAATGGACGGATAGAAGGGACATAGAGTCGCTGATTAGCTTATGAAACGATAGTACACGTAGTTGTTGTACAATGTCTTACGTGCATATCTGTAGCTGTGCTACATGATCAGTGTTGGATGTTTTAACACCCACGAATCACAGACGTGTACTGTCGCAGTAACTTTGTCATGATTGGTACAGTCAAATAAGTGACGTCTCAGCACAAAGAACGCAGCCAATAACCACGAAGCAAGGCTGTAGGTATGCACGTACGGCATTTACATCATAAAGAATTATTTTCGCAGTAAAATCGGTGACTTCAGTTATTAGACACGCGGATAGGTTTGTCGACCTGTTGGGCTCCTCGGTCATCTTTACACTTTGCTCTTCAAACAGTTGATCCAGTGAGTGGACAGCATATGACAAGGCAGAGGCGGATTTAGATACGTATTTTGTGTGTGTGGGGGGGGGGGTGGCCTTACGTTAGTTTATGAATTGTAAATAATACCAGCCATCTCAAATGTGTGGTTGTTTACTGTAACAGAACGTTAAAAATAACATACATACAAGTAGAACATATTAAATGTTCTTGGATTATCATAGAACAAAAGTCCAGTTTCCTTTAGACGACTGGACATACTTTGGCTACATAATTTTGATCACGATTTGGACCACCCTTTAGCCCGGTAGCCCCCGCTCCCCCCGCACACGAACTTAAATCCACCATTGTGACATGGTAGCTTGGGAGGCAGCGAGTGTTTTCATTACGGTTTCATAAAAACGACCCATTCGTGATAAAAGCTCGCACAAACAGGAGTTAGAACTTCCCCCGGCCATAAATGAACAACCGATATTTTCTAGTTTCTAACAATAGGATTTCCGCTAAAATATTGTTGTACCACATTGTTTCAGCGTCTTATGTGCACACCTGCAGCTCTGCTTAGTTGTCAGTGATTGGAATTGTTAACTCTCAGCATCTGGGGTTTTCCCGGGAACCGCAGACATGTGATGCTCAGTACTCTAGTTCTGATTTGAACGATGAAATGTACGACACCTTTATACAAAGACATGTACACATACAGTTGAATATGTGAATATAATACATTGAAACAAAGCAGTGCAAAAATATTTTCGCGGGACTTAAGTGTTCATAGTAAATAGGAAGGGCGTTTATGCGTGTTTTTGACAGCAAAATTATAATAATTTTGCTTTGCTCCGAATTTTGTTCGACTTTCAGTAGTTACATCTGATGATTTGACAACGTGTAATTTTTTTAAATGTCTTGAGAAGCGTATCTTTACACGAAACTTTGATCTAGAGTAGAGACGTGAGTGTGCTAGTACATGCAACTAGGATGGTAAAGTGTACACTTGTTGCAGGTGGTGGTATTGTTTGTGCTGGTGTCTCCCAGCATGCAGTATGTACCAACAATGCACATGACCAGCTTCGAGCTGGCAGAAAGAGCAGCAGCCATGGCAGATCTCGACAACAAACAGCGCACTGTCAAATCTGCTCCAACCACAGGTTTGTCTCACATTACTCAGCCCACATATTTTAGGGCAACTTTTTTGTGATAAGAACTGTACGCCATCTTGTTTCAATGACTTAACGTGTATTTCTGCAGCTCTGCTTGGATGTGTTTAAACAAACTTTCAAAAACCACGAAACATAGTTATAAATGTGCACACGAACAAGTTGGTGCAAAATTATTTTGACCAAAAATCAGTTGCTCTAATCGTAACTTCCCGATGCTACTTGCAGCCTTGTAAACGCTTGCATCTTTCTCTGTCCTCCCACCACTTTTCCTCTTTAACTCTTGCCCAGTCGACTCCTCTTCCAATCTCTTCATCGGTGTTCTCTCAGGTATTCTTCAACTATACCTTGACTTCAGCTTGTTTCCTCAGCATCCTCTCTCTGCTCATTCTGGCCGTGTGTAGCGGCATCTAATACCAGTGTCATTTCAGCACGCTCTTACTGAAACTAGAGAGAGTGGAAAATCGCGGACATCTTCATTGCCACAGAAGTCTCTAAAGCGCTTTAACTTGTTGTGTGTTATGTCATTAAACTAGAATTACTTGAGTCGTTTTAAATAATTTCAAACGAACAACGAATGATCAGCATCGGCGTAACAGTAAACACTATTAAACAGAGACATGCAAAATTCGCGTTATCATTTGGTAGCAGACTAAACTTCACTTTCCTATACATAACAGAGCATAATCTGCGAGTTAATTGGCCACGAACTTTTATGTGTTGTCATTGACCTGTGTTACGTCTTTACAAAGATTGTCCTTTCTACCGTGTAAGCATTCTCCGCGGTAAGCCACGACAATATCGGCCAGCGGGAGACGTCGAACGAGCCTATATTTATTTGGAGTCTAGTTATCATGTCTCTAGTAATAACGTACTTAGATCATCGGACACGTTGATGCTACATTGGAATCCAACAAACAGTCGATTTTCCCGCGATAAAGTACTCTCTTTATATCTACCTCTAACTGGAATGACAATTTTGTCGTGGAAAGATGTTTGTATAATATGGTTTCAATTCCTTATGTACATATCTGTAGCTCTTCTTCATGGTGAGTATAAATGGTGATATTTCGCGAATCCAGTGACCTGAATTTTTAGAATAAAATATCTTATACATACTCAAGTCCCGGCCATTTGTCAGCTAGCTGCTACTCAGTGGAACAACAGACAATGAACGAATAGACGGGGCTTGAGTATGTATAGGATATTTGATTCTGACATGCAGGTCATTGAAGTCGCTAAATGTCACCATCTGGAATGGTGAGAAATTGGATGTTTTAACTCGGGTTCTACTGGCCAATCACAGACGTACGGTCTTACAATAACCTTACTCTGATTGGTGCAGTCATGTTAGATACGTGTCTGAACAAAGACGTGCTGCCAATTACCATCAAACTTAACTGCCGGTATGTGCTTAAGGCTATGGGCCCGAGTTTCTTCTCATTTAACGACAATTATTTTTTAAAACATAAATGGGAGCCGATATCGTAAAATCGCTTCGTAACTTTGTTATGACTTGTTTAAACTGCATACTCTAATTTTGTCAAGTCAGAAGACTGCAAAATTGTTGCTAATTAGTTAATTAACGAAATTTCCTTTTAATTGATGAATTAATTATACTTATCATACAGTTTGTCTCGAAAAATTACATTGCATAGTAAAACCAATTTGCAAAAAAAAGTTACGAATCAATTTTGCGATATTGACTCTCGTATGGATTTTAAATAATAATTCTCTCGAAAGCCGAGAAACTCGGGCCCAAGCCCTTAAGGCCATTGCCTACCTCAGAGCTCTGGTTGCAGCAAGAATAGAGTTTTACATATTCAATTAGATTTGGTTGGGCTCAGTCAGGTTTAGTGATATCGCTTCTGGGAAGAAACAATTTTCTGCTCCGAAAAAAGAATTCCTGAATGAATAAAATTGTCGGGAAAAAATTGTGAATAGACGTTTTCGAGTGTTTACAGTGCGTAAAAATGCTCATTTGTTCACAGTTTCAGGGTACTGAAAAAAAGGCCAAGAATAATTTAGCAATGTGCTTGGCACCGAGTTCAATAAAAAAAAGTCAGTGGTAGCATATACGTAGCTTCAACACGTGTTGAGCGACATAGATAATAATTTACCATATAAAACCTTATGCTTGCTCCTGCCGTGGCTCTTCTACATGTTAGAAATATCAATGCTAGAAGTTTGTCACAGGGAACATTTCCAAGCCTATTTAAATTTGGTTTTTCTTCGGTTTCGTATTTTTCTGGTCCCTTAGCGATATCAGCGAAACTAGCGGCAGAAATATTTTTTCTAACCTGTAGTTGAATTAACCCTATTCTGAGTTTGGCAGCGGCCTTAAGGCGTTGAAATAAAATGGCACCAAAACTTTTCTTGACACACTCTAAATCTGAATTAAAGGAATATTCACTGATTCACGCCGATGGATGGAGCAGTTTCAACAAATTGAATCAGTGAAAAACCACTGTGAAATCGGTGACTATTCACTGATTCCGATAAAGAGTGCCAACATTCCACAAGTTAATTAGTGAATGTCCAAAGATTTTCCAGTATTTTTTCACTGATTCAATAAGTGAAAACTGTTCTTTGAAAACAACTGGAAAAATTGTGAATATTCATGGATTCACTTGTGAGATGTTGCACTCTTAAAGGAAATCAGTGAATGTTCACTAATTAAACAGTGACTATTTGTCGCTGATTCAAATTGTTGAAACTGCTCCATCCATCATCGTTAGGGACTGGAAAATTTCGCAGATTCAGTGACCCGCAGGCTGTAATTCATTTTCCTTTGCATAGTCAAACCCCGTTTATTTGTTAATTGACAGCTTCTCCAGTGAGTAGCGACTAATGGACAAATTGTCGGGGCTTTTATATGCATAGGACAATACATTCCAACATGCATGTTATTGAACCCGCGAAATTTTCCGGCCCCTAATCATCGTGAATCAGTGAATATTCACTAATTCAGATTTAGAGTGCAACACGTGTCTCTACCTATAATGTCGCGTGAGAAGTGCAGTCAGAGATGACGTAATGTTACAGATGCATCGTCTCCACAGCGCGCCGTCTACTTCAGGGACGTGGTACCAACCAGACCTGCATCCACGTGCTGTCCACGTGTTGTACTGGAGCGCCTCACATACTACGACTGGCCGCCGACACCACCTCGGGCACCTTGTTGCAACTATCGTCGCATGTCGCTCTTACCTTTCCAGGGTGTGTTGCCCCCGCCCACTGCCCCATTCAACGTGTTCTCTTCACCTTCGAGGAGAGCCTGGGAGAACATACATGCTAGGAACAATGGCTGTGTTACAAGAGTGTGCCCCAGCAATAGCTGTTCTGGTGGTCCTCCCTCTGACTGCTCTAGGTCGTCTGTGCCACTAGCTAAGTAGGGACCCTAAATACTAGCGTGTTTACTTCCAAGTACTACCTAAGATTTCAACAAGTTTCCAGCAAGTTCACTGACTTGACAAATCCTAGAAGGAGCTGAGTCAATAAATAGGAAGCGACTAAATGCATCGGTATGTCAGCAAGCAGCCAATGAGGAGATGCTGTCTACTGAGTACGCAAATATTCATACATGCTAGCATTCAGAAGTTAACATGTGAAATGTCACGGTCTCAGAAGATAACTTGACTGTTTGCTGCGTTTCAACGCTCGTTCAGCTCGTACGTGGAGCTGTTACCCTATTTGGCTGAGCCAATAAGAATCCCGCTAGTGTAATAGTTGATGTCTATTATTGGTCTGCAGACAACTACGTTGTGTCAGGCGTATAGCGCCCAGTCATACATGTCACAAGAAACTACAGTGTTTTCAAGGCTATGTTGGCAGAAACTATTTCTGCGATATACCATCATCTCTAGCCATGGATAAAGACGGGTAAAATTCGTGGGTTCACTGACCTATATAGGCTAGCCTCCAAGAACATATGTGTACTCATGTATAAAGCAGCTGCTGATTGGCTGCTCTCTGATACAGTGATACCACGTGGTTGGCTCTGCATTTAGTTTCTTCGCTATTATTGGCTCAGGATCACCCACTAGGTGTCAAGTCAGTCAAGGACCAATCATGAAGGTTACACGAACGTAGATTTTAGCCTGCGCCCAAAACTAAGCGCTAACCATGGACAGCTATCAGACCGGAAGAACACTGCTAGCGTAATGGTAGGATCATGAACTACACTATGGCCGTCTTAGGAGAAGGCCGGAGTCTTGAATGTGGCAATGCTGCATCGTAGACCTGGTGCCGGTCGCTCATTGGCTGCCGTAGTCAGTGTAGACGTGTTCACGCCACTAAAGCTGCATCTATGCACGTTGCAGAGACTAGGGTGGCCAAGAAGTGACAAGCAGCAGGCCCCTGATGCAGTGTTGCCACATTCAAGACTCCGGCCTTCTACTCAAGACGGCCATGACTAAACTCAACTTCCTACGTCACCAATGTTTAGAGCCAGTGATTTTTAGTGGAAATAATTTTTCAACAGTTAGTTTCCATGCCTCGTGTGCACGTCTGCAGTTCTGCTTCATGGTCAGTGATGTGACGTGTTTATCTCTCAGCTTCTCGCAAATCACAGACGCGTGGTATCGTAATAACCTTGTTCTGAATAACACAGTCAATTAAGTGACGCCTTTGAACTAATTCGTTCTGCCAATAACCGTCAAGCAGAGTTGTAGGTATGCATGTAAGTCGTTGAAACAAATTGCTGTGAAATTCGTTTCACCAAAAACCACTGGCTTTGCCAATGTGTTAACAGTTCGGACGAATATGCACTAAATAAAGTGATGATTTAAGCATGCTCGCTAACGCAGGGTAGTTGAGCTATTCGCAGCCTGCAATGATAAAAAAAATGGCGGGTATCATAAATGTAGAGACACGGAAATTTTTCACAAATTCATTTGAGTCCAAGCTATATTTCAAACTCTTATAGAAGTAAGTTACTCTTGTGATTGTGTTATCATTTGTTAGTTTAGTCCTCGAGTATGACGGACCAATAGCAAGCTTACATAGTAACACCTGACTGACTCACACTTTGTCTTGTTAGTAGAGACAGCGAGTTTCCGCGAAAAAATGTCTTCACCCCTGTGTTTCAGTGTCTTATGCACACACCTGTATCTATGCTTCGTGGTCAGTGATTGGATGTTTGTAACTCCCAGCGTCTAAGAGTTCTATCCACAAATTACAGACGAGTGACGTTGCAGTTAACCTTGTTGTGATTGGTTCAGTCAAATGATAAGCCGCTCCGCACGAATACACCCAAGCAATAACCGTACAGCAGATGTGCGCCTTGTGCACGTAAGACTCTGAACAAAGTGATGCAAAATTACTTTCGCGAAATCTTCCTGTACCCACTTGTTAGTCGTTTAATTGGCCATTCAACTTTAGTAACAGCCACTGTACCAATAGCTGAGGACATATTGTATACAGGACTGTGCAGGCCAGTCGGCTGGTCGTTGAACCCGCGATATATCCGTGTCTCTACAAATATGCGTATGCTGTAATACAATATGAATCCTGCAAAGTTGCACTCTTCTTGAACAATAGGTAAATTACTCTCTATGTTATTGGAATTATCATTTCTCTGTTTTAAAATAATTGAAGATACATATTTGTATCTAAATTTTCATATTTAATTTTAATACTTTGATTGCATGTTAAGACTGTAATTTAGGTTATGAATGTAACACCTAATCACAATAAATGAATTTATCGTATAACTGTTATAATACGCTTTTTCCTTGATGTTGTACGTAATCTTGAATCAGTAATCGTCCGGAAGTTCGTATGTCGTAGTCATACGGCGCTTACTTACAGAGGTAATGTTGGATTGGTGTGACAGCTATTACTGAACGTACAACGAACCATAGCACTGATGGTATTACAAGACATTATTGAATACGTGCGAATTCAACGTGTCTGGCAATTGTGGCTTTATCGGCAGATTTTTTATTCTAAGTCCCATATGACTTCACATAACTATTGACAAAGGAGATCAGTATATATGTACTTTATGATTAAAACTTTAAGCTTGTTATAATACGATAATGGATATGCAGTGATATATTGGTCAGATCACTCGCCTTCCAAAATTATCCGGGTTCAATTCCCGATGCATATGGGAAACGTGGCGGACGTTGTTGGCTGGCTGGTTTCATTGGGCTACTCCTGTCCACCGCTCTTGCATTCCGTCTCTCAACTATAGTAAGGTTTCATTTCATAATATTCCTAGGGAAAACGGCAGACGCATTAATGTTCAGAGTTAAGAGTTTGGTTCTAGATGTGTGTTGCCAAGCTCTAGGGTTTTATATTTATTTATAATTATCTGAGGCTTGCTACTTCGTTCGTGTACTTTTAAATTTAATGATATAATATATTTATACAGATATGTATGTATGTATGAGTTATACATTAAGTTCCAAGAGAATATTATTTTAAATGATATAATATAAGTTAATCCCATGATTATTTGACAGGTTGCAAAGCACAGCCTCTTTGAGTCGTGATAAAGTTCTGTCCAAATACTCTGTCAAATACCTCATTTAAACACAACTCTTACACATTTATAACAATTATTTCAGTGCTGTAACATAGCAATTGATTATTTATATATATATCCGCATGATTTGTTTATGTTTAGGAATATTGACGTTTGTTTGTCTATGTATACTTAAGTATCTTAGGCCGTAGACGCCTCGAGCCGTGTTATTTTATTACGTGTTCCTGGTTTTGTAATTTATATTGTAATAGAATTTATCAGTGGTAATGGTCTCCAGGTTTCTACCTATGAAAGTAGTTTTTACTTGATCACCATCACGTACTGTGACCTGGTTTGCCGTGCTATCGATAGTGAATAGAGGTTGTAAAATTGGTTAAGAGAAGTGAGGTGTGCGAAGTTTGGAACGTAAAAAAAAAAGGAAGGTTCGAAAAACGCGAACAATAACGAGAGCTAAGGAAGACGACGGAAGGGATTTTCGACGAACGTAGCCTTCGAGAAGGACGACGAGGCTCAATATGAAGAGGTCTACCAAGAAGTCCACTGTATCAGTAATGAATTGATACCGGAGGGAGGCAAAACGCCGAATGCAGTGAACT